>CM059789.1:2423804-2623804 GCA_030435695.1 Brachymystax lenok tsinlingensis
CACACATTTATACTGACCCTACACACCTTATACAGACTCTACACACATTTATACTGACTCTACACACCTTATACTGACTCTATACACCTTATACTGACTCTACACACCTTATACTGACTCTACACACCTTATACTGACTCTACACACCTTATACTGACTCTACACACATTTATACTGAATCTGCACACCTTATACTGACTCTACACACCTTATACTGACTCTACACACATTTATACTGACTCTACACACCTTATACTGACTCTACACACCTTATACTGACTCTACACACCTTATACTGACTCTACACACCTTATACAGACTCTACACACCTTATACTGACTCTACACACCTTATACTGACTCTATACACCTTATACTGACTCTACACACCTTATACTGACTCTACACACATTTATACTGACTCTACACACCTTATACTGACTCTATACACCTTATACTGACTCTACACACCTTATACTGACTCTACACACCTTATACTGACTCTATACACATTTATACTGACTCTACACACCTTATACTGACTCTACACACCTTATACTGACTCTACACACCTTATACTGACTCTACACACCTTATACTGACTCTACACACATTTATACTGACTCTACACACCTTATACTGACTCTACACACCTTATACTGACTCTACACACCTTATACTGACTCTACACACCTTATACAGACTCTACACACCTTATACTGACTCTACACACCTTATACTGACTCTATACACCTTATACTGACTCTACACACCTTATACAGACTCTACACACCTTATACTGACTCTACACACCTTATACTGACTCTACACACCTTATACTGACTCTACACACCTTATACTGACTCTATACACCTTATACTGACTCTACACACCTTATACAGACTCTACACACCTTATACTGACTCTACACACCTTATACTGACTCTACACACCTTATACTGACTCTACACACCTTATACTGACTCTATACACCTTATACTGACTCTACACACCTTAAACTGACTCTACACACATTTATTCTGACTCTACACACCTTATACAGACTCTACACACCTTATACTGACTCTACACACCTTATACTGACTCTATACACCTTATACTGACTCTACACACCTTATACAGACTCTACACACCTTATACTGACTCTACACACCTTATACTGACTCTACACACCTTATACTGACTCTACACACCTTATACTGACTCTATACACCTTATACTGACTCTACACACCTTATACAGACTCTACACACCTTATACTGACTCTACACACCTTATACTGACTCTACACACCTTATACTGACTCTATACACCTTATACTGACTCTACACACCTTATACTGACTCTACACACATTTATACTGACTCTACACACCTTATACTGACTCTATACACCTTATACTGACTCTACACACCTTATACTGACTCTATAAACACATTTATACTGACTCTATACACACAATCATACTGACTCTATACAAACATGAATACTGACTCTATACACATATTTATACTGACTCTATACACACATTCATACTGACTCTATACACACATTTATACTGAATCTACACACATTTATACTGACTCTATACAAACATTTATACTGACTCTATACACACATTTATACTGACTCTATACACACATTTAGCTGATTCTATACACACATTCATACTGACTCTATACACATTCATACTGACTCTGTACACATATTTATACTGACTCCACACATATTTATACTGACTCTATACACACAATCATACTGACTCTATACACACATTCATACTGACTCTATACACACAATCATACTGACTCTATACACACATTCATACTGAATCTATACACACATTTATACTGACTCTGTACAAACATTTATACTGACTCTATACACACATTTATACTGACTCTATACACACATTTATACTGACTATACACACATTTACACCGACTCTATACACACATTTATACTGACTCTACACATTTATACTGACTCTATACACCTTAATACTGAATCTATACACACATTTATACTGACTCAGTACACATATTTATACTGACTCTATACACATTAAACTGACTCTATACACATGACACTGACTCTATATACACATTTATACTGACTCTATAGACACAATCATACTGACTCTATACACACATTCATACTGACTCTATACACACATTCATACTGCCTCTGTACACATATTTACACTGACTCTATACACACATTTATACTGACTATACACATTTATACTGACTCTATACACATGATACTGACTCTATACACATTGTACTGACACTACACACATATAAACTGACTCTATAAACATTTATACTGACTCTATACACATTATACTGACTCTACATACACATTTATACTGACTCTATACACACATTTATACTGACTCTATACACACATTCATACTGACTCTATACAAACATTTATACTGACTCTATACCCACATTTATACTGACTCTACACACATTCATACTGACTCAGTACACATGTTTATACTGACTCTATGCACACATTTATACTGACTCTGTACACATTATACTGACTCTATACACATTATACTGACTCTAAACACATTGTACTGACTCTATACACATGACACTGACTCTACATACACATTTATACTGACTCTATACACACATTTATACTGACTCTATACACACATTCATACTGACTCTATACAAACATTTATGCTGACTCTATACAAACATTCATTCTGACTCTATACACATAGTCATACTGACTCTATACACACATTCATACTGACTCTATACACACATTCATACTGCCTCTATACACACATTATACTGACTCTACATACACATTTATACTGACTCTACATACACATTTATACTGACTCTATACACACAATCATACTGACTCTATACACACATTTATACTGACTCTACACAGATTCATACTGACTCTATACACACATTCATACTGACTCTATACACACATTTATACTGACTCTACACAGATTTATACTGACTCTATACACACATTTATACTGACTCTATACACACATTTATACTGACTCTACACAGATTTATACTGACTCTATACACACATTTATACTGACTCTATACACACATTCATACTGACTCTATACAAACATTCATTCTGACTTATACACACATTCATACTGACTCTATACACACATTTATACTGACTCTATACACACATTTATACTGACTCTACACACATTCATACTGACTCAGTACACATGTTTATACTGACTCTATGCACACATTTATACTGACTCTATACACATTATACTGACTCTGTACACATTATACTGACTTTACACATATTTATTCTGACTCAGTACTCAAGTTTATACTGCCTCTATACACACATTTATACTGACTCTATACACACATTTATACTGACTCTATACACACATTTACACTGACTCTATATACACATTTATACTGACTCTATACACACATTCATACTGACTATACACATTTATACTGACTGTATACACATTTATACTGACTCTATACACATTGTACTGACACTACACACATATAAACTGACTCTATAAACATTTATACTGACTCTATACACATTATACTGACTCTACATACACATTTATACTGACTCTATACAAACATTCATTCTGACTCTATACACATAGTCATACTGACTCTATACACACATTCATACTGACTCTATACACACATTCATACTGCCTCTATACACACATTATACTGACTCTACATACACATTTATACTGACTCTACATACACATTTATACTGACTCTATACACACAATCATACTGACTCTATACACACATTCATACTGACTCTATACACACATTTATACTGACTCTATACACACATTCATACTGACTCTATACACACATTTATACTGACTCTACACAGATTTATACTGACTCTATACACACATTCATACTGACTCTATACACACATTTATACTGACTCTACACAGATTTATACTGACTCTATACACACATTCATACTGACTCTATACACACATTTATACTGACTCTACACAGATTCATTCTGACTTATACACACATTCATACTGACTCTATACACACATTTATACTGACTCTATACACACATTTATACTGACTCTACACACATTCATACTGACTCAGTACACATGTTTATACTGACTCTATGCACACATTTATACTGACTCTATACACATTATACTGACTCTGTACACATTATACTGACGTTACACATATTTATACTGACTCAGTACTCAAGTTCATACTGTCTCTATACACACATTTACACTGACTCTATATACACATTTATACTGACTGTATACACATTTATACTGACTCTATACACACATTTATACTGACTCTATACACACATTTATACTGACTCTATACACACATTTATACTGACTCTATACATATTTATACTGAATCTATACACACAATCATACTGACTCTATACACACATGTATACTGTCTCTTTACATAATTATACTGACTCAGTACACATTATACTGACTCTATACACACATTTATACTGACTCAGTACACATTTATACTGACTCTATACACACATTAATACTGACTCAGTACACATTATACTGACTCTATACACACATTTATACCAACTCTATACACACATTATACTGACTCTATACACACATTTATACTGACTCTATACACACATTTATACTGACTGAGTTATCCAGAAAGGTCTTTCACTGTTCTGGTGCATTACAATTAACATTGAAACTGAAAATTTCTCTCTACCTCTCTCTCTCCCCTTCCCCCTATCTCACCCAGTTTCTCTCTCTCTCCCCCTTATCTCTCTCCCTTTCCCCCTATCTATCTCACTCCCCCTCGCTACCGCTCTCTCTCTCTCTCCCTGTCCCCCGTCTCACCCAGTCTCTCACTCTCTCTCCCCTTATCTCTCTGTCTCTCCCCTGACCCCCATCTCCCCCAGTCTCTCTCTCTCTCCCCTGTCTCCCCCTCCTCGCTACTTCTCTCTCTCCCCTCCCCCTACCTCAACCTCTCCCGCTCTCTCCCACTCGCTACCTCTCTCTCCCCAACCTCCCTCTCTCCCCCTCCCCGTCTCTCTCTCTCTCTCTCTCCCCCTGTCTCCCCCCCTCCTCGCTACCTCTCCCCCTCCCCCCGTCTCTCTCTCTCTCTCTCTTGGCTTTACCTCCATTTAGAACCTTTTCTACACAGCTGTTTTCCTTAACATGCCCCATCAATGTCATTTTCATTTAGACGAGAAGAGATGAGTCATCCCTCCATCCAAAGGAAAGGGAAAGGGGATACCTGTGCTATATAGGGAATAGGGTGCCACCCTGGTCAACAGTAGTGCACTATATAGGGAATAGGGTGCCAGCCTGGTCAACAGTAGTGCACTATATAGGGAATAGGGTGGCACCCTGGTCAACAGTAGTGTACTATATAGGGAATAGGGTGCCACCCTGGTCAACAGTAGTGCACTATATAGGGAATAGGGTGCCAGCCTGGTCAACAGTAGTGCACTATATAGGGAATAGGGTGCCACCCTGGTCAACAGTAGTGTACTATATAGGGAATAGGGTGCCAGCCTGGTCAACAGTAGTGTACTATATAGGGAATAGGGTGCCACCCTGGTCAACAGTAGTGTACTATATAGGGAATAGGGTGCCAGCCTGGTCAACAGTAGTGTACTATATAGGGAATAGGGTGCCACCCTGGTCAAAAGTAGTGTACTATATAGGGAATAGGGTGCCACCCTGGTCAACAGTAGTGTACTATATAGGGAATAGGGTGCCAGCCTGGTCAACAGTAGTGTACTATATAGGGAATAGGGTGCCAGCCTGGTCAAAAGTAGTGTACTATATAGGGAATAGGGTGCCACCCTGGTCAAAAGTAGTGTACTATATAGGGAATAGGGTGCCACCCTGGTCAAAAGTAGTGTACTATATAGGGAATAGGGTGCCACCCTGGTCAACAGTAGTGCACTATATAGGGAATAGGGTGCCACCCTGGTCAACAGTAGTGTACTATATGGGGAATAGGGTGCCACCCTGGTCAAAAGTAGTGTACTATATAGGGAATAGGGTGCCACCCTGGTCAAAAGTAGTGCACTATATAGGGAATAGGGTGCCAGCCTGGTCAAAAGTAGTGTACTATATAGGGAATAGGGTGCCAGCCTGGTCAACAGTAGTGTACTATATAGGGAATAGGGTGCCACCCTGGTCAACAGTAGTGTACTATATAGGGAATAGGGTGCCAGCCTGGTCAACAGTAGTGTACTATATAGGGAATAGGGTGCCAGCCTGGTCAACAGTAGTGTACTATATATTGAATAGGGTGCCAGCCTGGTCAACAGTAGTGTACTATATAGGGAATAGGGTGCCACCCTGGTCAACAGTAGTGTACTATATAGGGAATAGGGTGCCAGCCTGGTCAACAGTAGTGTACTATATAGGGAATAGGGTGCCACCCTGGTCAACAGTAGTGTACTATATAGGGAATAGGGTGCCAGCCTGGTCAAACGTAGTTTGAAGAACACATACCACGTGTGTCAGACGCTGTCCGTCTGTGTTCCATTCTTCCACTTTCTGTTCACACGTACATTATAATTCCACTAGAGTACATTTTCCACTGCACGATGTATGGTAGAGGATAATATGTTGTCAGGCGCCTGGAGCCAGATATTGCTGTTCTACCACAGGGTCAGACACGGGTCAACATCAGCCTGAAGAACAGTCTGAAGGCTGAGCTGCAAGGGGGGTCATCAAATAGACACCCTCACAACTCTCCTTTCACTACCCCATCAAAATCAATACTTCTAGTTCTCTCTGTCTACAAGGCAGTTCTTGTAACGTCGAGGTGTTGAACTACTGTGTGAAGCGTGAAAGTCCACTGTTTTTAAAAAAAAAACAATCAATGTTTCGAGTATCTGTGTCTACAAGGAAAAGAGCAACGTTCTTGTAATGTTAAAGAGCTTGAAATAAAACGTGAAAGTTATTTGAAAACTGAACTGATCCCAAGCCTGTTTCAGACAGACGGTTCCGTAAGTGGCAGACTAGTGGTGAATAGAAACGACCTCGCAGTAGCCACCAGCAACAGGACACGATATTCACCTGGTGTTGTTGCCTGTGTGAGCCTTAAGGCTTTAAACTTCCTTAAACCCATTACACAACAGAGCTCCTACTTCTCTGTTTTAATATCCTCTCTTCATCCATCCCCGCTTCCCCTTCATTGATTTTACAGATATCAAAGTTAATGTGTTTTACCCTATAAGTATAGTCCCTGTTAAAGCGCTATAGTGTACAGCGATCGCTGGACAGGTCTCCCTGTTGCATCGACAATACCTGTCGCCCTGCTGCCCAGTCTACTTTACAAAATGCCTCCCTATAGGACAATGGTCAACAGTAGTGCACTATACAGGGAATAGGGTGTCCCTTCTATATCTACAGTCCCTGGTCCCCCTGCTCCTCTCAGCTCCAGAGGTTTAGAGAGAGGTGTCGTCATGTTAAAGTCCCTGGTCCCCCTGCTCCTCTCAGCTCCAGAGGTTTAGAGAGAGGTGTCGTCATGTTAAAGTCCCTGGTCCCCCTGCTCCTCTCAGCTCCAGAGGTTTAGAGAGAGGTGTCGTCATTTTAAAGTCCCTTTGAAGTGTGTAGAAATGTTAAAATAATGTATGAGACTATAACACAATTCATATGGTAGGTGAAAATGCAAAGAAAAACCAACCAGAAATTGTTTTTGTTTTAGGTCCCTGGCTCTTATAATGGAAAGCTCTGGGTCCTATTCAATTCTAGCTCCCAGATTGCAATTCCTATGGCTTCCACTAGATGTCAACAGCCTTTGTTCAAGGTTTCAGGCTTGTGTATTCTTAAACGAGGAAGAATTTTGAGTTTTGGAACAAAGAGTCACAGTGAAGAATCGGTCTGTCTACGCGCGACGAATAGGACGCGCGCCTGCTAATTTTGCTTTTCTATTGAACATACTTCTTTCCATATTAAATATTATAGTTTGTTTACATTTTAGGGTACCAGAGGATTAAATAGAAATGTAGTTGGACTTTTTAACAAAGTTTAGCGGTCGCTTTTTGGATTCCTTTGTCTGCATGTTGAACGAGTGGATTACTCAAATCGATGGCGCCAACTAAACAGACTTTTTGGGATATAAAGAAGGATTTTATCTAACAAAACGACAGTTCATGTTGTTGCTGGAATATTTTCAAAAGTAAGTGATTTATTTCATCACTATTTGTGATGTTATGAAGCCTGTGCTGGTTGAAAAATATGTTGATGTGGGGCGCCGTCCTCAAACAATCGTATGGTCTGCTTTCGCTGTAAAGCCTATTGTATATCGAACAATGCAGTTTGAGTAACAAGAATTTAAGCTTTTAACCGATATAAGATGCTTGTATGTTCATAAATGTTTAATATTACGATTATTTATTTGAATTGTGCGCCCTCCAATTTCACCGGATGTTGTCGACATGTGTCCCGCTAGCGGGACGCCTAGCAGTCCCTGGTCCTGAAGCTCTGCTACCCGACCCGAGCCCCTACTGAAAAACCCAACATTAGCATGAGTTTCATGTACAAGTTGTACAACATTACAATCTTCCCAGAGATGTGAGATAATTAACTTGCTATCTGTAATATTGTATAACTTTGGAATCGTGACATTACTTTCTTTCAAGGAAAACAGGCACGTTTCTCGACTCGTAGCCTGACTTTGAGAAGGAATTGCGTGCCGATTAGCTTACCAACCGCGTGACACAGCATGACAACGTGAAAGCAATTGGTTGACAGTCTGCGTTATACGGTCCATTCATTGCCCAATGGGATTCCTTTCTCCTTGCTCTAATATCTCTGGCAAAGCAGCCCAAGCGGAGCAGTTGCTATGGATACACAGACTGTCTGTCTCCTCCCCCTCCATCTTTCCCCTCCATCTTTCCCCTCTCTCTGTCTCCTCCCCCTCCATCTTTCCCCTCTCACTTTCCCCTCCCCCTCCACCTTTCCCCTCTCTCTGTCCCCTTCCACTCCACCTTTCCCCTCTCTCTGTCTCCTCCCCCTCCACCTTTCCCCTCTCTCTGTCTCCTCCCCCTCCACCTTTCCCCTCTCTCTGTCTCCTCCCCCTCCACCTTTCCCCTCTCTCTGTCTCCTTCCCCTCCCTCCTCCCCCTCCATCTTTCCCCTCCCTCTTCCCCCTACATCTTTCCCCTCCCTCCTCCCCCTCCATCTTTCCCCTCTCTCTTTCTCCTTCCCCTCTATCATTCCCCTCAATAATACCCATTTCCTACATCTTTCCCCTCTATCTTTCCCCTCTGTTAGAGGAAGCCTCATGTAATGGCCGGCGGCCAGGTTGACTGTCCAACCCATCCGACAGGGGCGAGGCTAAGATCACAATAGCCCAAGGGCACCTCCCGTGACCCGTTCTGGTGTCCACTCCTTGGGCTGTGTCCCATATGACACCTTATTCCCTATGTAGTGCAATGCTTTTGGTCATAAGGATCCCCATAGAACTCTGGTCAAATGTAGTGCACTACATAGGAACTAGGGTGCCATTTGGGACTCAAGCCAGGTGTCCGCTCCCATGACTTATGGCTACACTCTGCTGACAGTTCTGATGCATTCAGGGCTGCAGAGCTCAGAGCTACAGACCCTTCCAGAGGCCGGGGCAGAGCAGCGTCAGCAGATCCTAATCAAATCCAATCTGTTATTAAAATACCACCTTGTCACCTGACTCCATCAAAAGACAACAGAGAAAGTTGGTGTTTGCATCCCAAATGGCATCCATGTAGTTTGCTAGTGTGCATAGTGCTCTGGTCAAAAGTAGTGCACCATAGAGGGAGTAGGGTACCCCATTTGGGATGCATCCTAGGTGTGTAATGTAATGTGATTGGGGATGTAGTGTGAGTCCCACATGGCATGGCCTTTTCTCTCTCTAGGCTCCATATAGTATTTAAAATGAATTCTCTTACACATTAAAAGCAATTTTTTACCTGACAGGCCAAGAGTTATAGTTCAGATTAGATTAATGTTTCAACACCTTGTTGTGTGGTCCACCTCCAAACACCAGTGGTAGGACAGATACATTGAATAATAATATGCAGTGTCTGGTATTTTCTTTTTTACTAACAGACTAACAGCTACAAAAGAAGAAAGTATTTTTCAGTGGCAACGTACAGCTACAAAACCTAAAGCTACAAAACCTATAGCTACAAAACGTATAGCTACAAAACCTATAGCTACAAAACATATAGCTACAAAACGTATAGCTACAAAACGTATAGCTACAAAACCAATAGCTACAAAACGTATAGCTACAAAACATATAGCTACAAAACCTATAGCTACAAAACGTATAGCTACAAAACATATAGCTACAAAACGTATAGCTACAAAACATATAGCTACAAAACGTATAGCTACAAAACCTATAGATACAAAACGTTTAGCTACAAAACCTATAGATACAAAACCTATAGCTACAAAACATATAGCTACAAAACCTATATTTACAAAACCTATAACTACCAAATGTATAGATACAAAACGTATAGCTATAAAACCTATAGCTACAAAACGTATAGCTACAAAATGTATAGATACAAAACCTATAGCTACAAAACCTATAGCTACAAAACCTATAGCTACAAAACGTATAGCTACAAAACCTATATTTACAAAACCTATAACTACCAAATGTATAGATACAAAACGTATAGCTATAAAACCTATAGCTACAAAATGTATAGCTTCCAAACCTGTAGTGACTAAACCTATAGATACAAAACGTATGGCTACAAAACGTATAGCTACACAATGTACAGCTTCAAAACCTATAGCTACAAAAAAAGTACATACCATTTATTCATCTTTGAAATGTTTTTGTATACAGACTTCTTTTCAGGTTGTTTTCTGTGTATGTGGACATTATCCAATCCTGTCTAGACGTGTGAGCGTGTATGTGTGTATGTGTCTGTGTGTCTGTGCGTGTGTGTGGGTCGGTTTTATCCAGCATATAAATTATTTTCTTCTTTATCATTCATCATTCTAAGCCATTTCGTTTTTTCTATACAACTCTTCCAGTCCAGACTCCAGACCAGACTCCAGACCAGACTCCAGACCAGACTCCAGACCAGGCTCCAGACCAGACTCCAGACCAGACTCCAGACCAGACTCCAGACCAGGCTCCAGACCAGACTCCAGGCCAGACTCCAGACCAGACTCCAGACCAGACTCCAGACCAGACTCCAGACCAGACTCCAGACCAGGCTCCAGACCAGACTCCAGACCAGACTCCAGACCAGACTCCAGACCAGGCTCCAGACCAGACTCCAGACCAGACTCCAGACCAGACTCCAGACCAGACTCCAGACCAGGCTCCAGACCAGACTCCAGACCAGACTCCAGACCAGACTCCAGACCAGACTCCAGACCAGGCTCCAGACCAGACTCCAGACCAGGCTCCAGACCAGACTCCAGACCAGACTCCAGACCAGGCTCCAGTCCAGACTCCAGACCAGACTCCAGACCAGACTCCAGACCAGACTCCAGAGTCACGTCAGGCTCTGTTACAGAGGACCGGTGTTGTCACCCAGATAACCGGGGACTGATACATGGAGACACAGCATGAAATGGTCTGCTTTACTTTCCAAACCCTGATACACCATTTGTCTTTTCTCCTATTCTCTCTGTTAGGACTTTGTTGAACACTGAACCACTGAATCTTTTCAGAAGCTGTTTGGGTTATGATGCGTATTTTTCCTGAAATAAATGCATCCACTCGTTAAAGGTCCAACGCAGTCGTTTGTATCTCAATATCCAGTCATTTCTGGGTAACAATGAAGAACCTTAATGTTTTCAATTAAAATGGTCAAATAGAAACAAAAATTGCTTCTTAGCAAAGGGCAATTTCTCAAGCAATAATTTTGCTAGAACTGTCTAGGAGAGGTCTCAAGGGGGAGGTGAAACAGAAAATTAGCAGTTAGCTTTGGATATTGATTTATTAACTATTTTACCGCCTGGTGATGTCACCATGGAAGGCCAAAACTCCATCCCACCAAAACAGCCTGAAATTTCAGGTGGGTTTTATTTCACTAAAAGGGCACTAATCATTTTCACAATTTCACAGTATTATTCCAACCTCATAGTTTGTAAATATATATATATATATATATAGAGAGAGAGAGAGAGAGAGAGAGAAAAAAAAAACGGGGATAATTTAGTTTTTGACTACACTGGGTCTTTATTAACGCTGCTGGAGTTTGAATTAAACCACGCTTTGAGCTAGACTCAGGACTCCCTATACAATGCAATACTTTTGACAAGGGCCAATGAGAGAACCACCTGGCTTAATCAAATTAACTTAATAACTAAAGTGAATTTTTTTTTTACACGTTTTATGTTAAATAACTTTTTGGGCTTGAAATATTTCAATATCAAAGACAGCCAGCAAAATTGATAAGCATAATAAACAAAAACAAAAAAGTATATTATCATCTGAAGTATGGAAAGTAAAACCTGTAATAGATCCAATGTGTCATACACTGGTGAAGCTGTGGCTGAACGCACTTCCTCTCTCTACACTTTAATTATATTTTCCTTGTGAGGGTTGTCTGTCTGTGTGTGTGTGTGTATGTGTCTGTCTGTCTGTCTGTATGTGTGTGTGTGTATGTGTCTGTCTGTGTGTGTGTGTGTGTGTGTGTGTGTGTGTCTGTCTGTCTGTCTGTCTGTCTGTATGTGTGTGTGTGTGTGTATGTGTCTGTCTGTCTGTATGTGTGTGTGTGTATGTGTCTGTCTGTCTGTCTGTGTGTGTGTATGTGTGTATGTGTCTGTCTGTCTGTGTGTGTCTGTGTCTGTGTGTGTGTGTATGTGTGTGTGTGTGTGTGTGTGTGTGTGTCTGTCTGTCTGTATGTGTGTGTGTGTATGTGTGTATGTGTCTGTCTGTGTGTGTGTTTATGCGTCTGTCTGTGTGTGTATGTGTGTGTGTGTGTGTGTGTGTGTGTGTCTGTCTGTCTGTCTGTCTGTCTGTGTGTGTGTGTGTGTGTATGAGACTTCTCTTCATTCTCTATGAATTTGAGAGTGGTTACATTTCTCCAGCCCCATCCCTCACCTTTTTACCAAAACAGTGGCAGGGAAAATGGCTTTGATATTGTTTCAACTGCAGATTGCCCCTTTAAAACCTTGGCTGATGTGAAAATATCTATTTGTTGTTATGAATCATCTTCTTCACCTAGTATCAACTTCAGGAGTGTCATTGTGACATATCATCATCCACATGTTAATTAAACTCCTAATGTCCAATTTAGAACCAGCCTCTTCTATGAGGTATGCGACTGTGTTAGCCCGTGGAATGCAGGGCACGTGCCCTGGGACCTCCAACCTCCAGTGGTTCTCCACCCTCCAGTGGTTCTCCAACCAAAAGGTTGGGGAGGTCGGGTGCCCCACAGATTAGGGAATAATATTTTCCTGAAAAATCTACCAAGTTTCAATACTGGGAATAATTCATATTTATCCAGAGAGTCCCAGGAATATAACAATTGTAAGCATTTAAAACCAAGACGTGGTCACTCTAACAGGGTTTCTCCCGAAATTAGAGGGGCGCTGCTCCACCTTGTCAGCTTGGCTACGCCACTATGTAAAGATTTCAGAGCAAAATAAACCGATATTTAAATAACGATAGTGTAACTAACTACCTTTGATCGCCAATTGCATTTGTTGTGAATTGCAAAACAGGCCATTCATACATTCCCAGGGTTATCATGTTCAGTTGATCTGCACCGTGTGCCTCTTTTCAAAGGATGGGTCCTGGTCTCTCGGGGGCCTAGGGATCCAGGTCTGGCGGTCACTGGGATGATTTTTGGTTCTATGGTTGTATTTCTATGTTGGTTGGTTTGGGTTCCCAATTAGAGGCAGTTGTTAGTCGTTGTCTCTAATTGGGAATCCTATTTAGGTTGTTCCCCTGCCCCACCTGGGTTGTGGGATATTACTTATGTTTGTACCCGCGTGTGCCCCCACACCTGCCCATGCCCCCACACCTGCGTTACGGTCATTGTGGACTTTCTTTTGTTTTGGTAAGTTCTAGAATAAATATGTTTCACTCAACCCTGCACGCTGCGCCTTGGTCCAATTCTGTACAAGATCGTGACAGCTATGGTACTTTTTATTACAAACATGAATATTATGATGAACTTGTATTTCATTATGGTAATGCAGAAAATAAGAAAATAATAACAATATTTACCTGGCTCAAAGAGAAGGAATATAATATCTATTGTTTACAGGAAACACTCAATCAACAATTTTAGATTAGGTTGTGTGAAAAATGGTCCAAACAGATCCGCAACGTAAATGGATGATTCTAAATATGTAATTTGACCATAAACAGATTTTCTCATTAAGTCTATACAGTCCAAATAATGATAAACACTTTTTGAAAATATATATAATACATTATCAACCCTGCAAGCAATACAAGACTCTATTATTATAGTGGGAGATTATACTGCGGTTTTAAACACCTCAATGGACCGTTAAGGAAATCACACTACAAACTATCACGAGTATCATGGATATATTGGACCTATTGGATATATGGAGGTTTAACATCCTGACCTAGTGAGATATACATGGAGGTTTAATTGTAACGCCCAGGCCTGGGTTTACAGGCTAGAGCGTTTTGGGTTCATTTTGGTTTAGGGGTTTTCACAGTTCTATGGTGTCTAGTTCTATGTTGGGTTAATGGCTCCCAATTAGAGGCAGCTGAGTCTCTGTTGTCTCTAATTGGGAACCATTTATATGTTTGGGATTGCACCTTAGTTTCGTGATTATTGTTCATGTCATGTTTATGTTAGGCTTTTCGTGTCTTCGGTCGGGTTCTTGTCTAGTTAGGTTTCTACAGTCATGTCTAGTTAGGTTTCTCCGTGTTTCACTTAGATTTCGCCATTCATGTTTAGGTTTAGAGTTCTGTGTTCGTGTTTTAGGATTTAGCGTTAGGCTCACGTCTGTTTCTTCGTTTATTGTTTTGTTTTCGTTCTGTCCCGTGTGTTATAATTAAATCATGTATTCTGGCTACATCGCTGCGTCTTGGTCTGTCCTCAGTAGAGAAACGTGACAGAATAACCCACCAGCAAAAGACCAAGCAGCGAGAGACTCAGGAGTGCTGGACCAGGGAGGACCTCATCGGATCTCGCCTGGCACGGAGGTCCGTAAGGCAGCCCCAAGAAACTTTTGGGGGCACACGAGGAGGTTGGCCGGTTCAGGAGGGACTCCTGAGCCAACCCTCGTGCTTTATGGAGAGAGCGTTGGGGAGAGCGTCGCAGCGAAGGGAGGCCGTGCTATGCAGTGTTGCGCACGGTTTCCCCTATAGGGATTCAGAGGCCGGTGCGAGTGATTCCCGCTCCACTCATCAGTCGGGCGAAAATAAGTGTTCAGCCAGAAAGAGTGGTGCCATCGCTGCGCACTAAGTCCCCAGTGCGCCTCCTGGGACCCGGATATCCTGCTCCAGTTCCGTGTGCGGTGTCTCCGGTACGTGTCCGCAGCCCAGTGCGAGAGATCCCAGCGCCACTCATTGGTCGGGCCGAGGTCTGTGTGCTACCTGGGAGAGTGGTGCCAGCTCTGCGAGCCAGGCCTCCAGTGCGCCTTTTGGGTCCATGTTATCCTGTGGTCCTACGGGCAGAATCTCGGTACGAATCCACAGCCCAGTCCGAGAGATTCCAGCTCCACTCACCCATGAGGCCAGGGTTAGTGAGCTAGCTGGAGGTATGGTGTCGGCTCTCCATATCAGGTTCGGTCCGGGTGGAGGTTTCTACACGTCGGTCCCGTTCCGCGCTCCGAGACCCCTGTTCCACGCTCCGAGATCCCTGTTCCACGCTCAGAGATCCCTGTTCCACGCTCCGAGATCCCTGTTCCACGCTCCGAGATCCCTGTTCCACGCTCCGAGATCCCTGTTCCACGTTCCAAGATCCCTGTTCCACGTTCCAAGATCCCTGTTCCACGTTCCAAGATCCCTGTTCCACGTTCCAAGATTCCAGTTCCGTGTTCCAAGATCCCAGTCCGTGTAGTTGTTTCTACATCGCCCTGTCCGGCTCGCGCACCCAGCTCCCGTGCGCTCCGAGAGTCCAGCACGTCCTGCTCGGCCCCGCGCACCAAGCTCCCCGTGCGCTCGAGAGTCCAGCACGTCCTGTCCCGGCTCCCGCGCACCAAGCTCCCGTGCGCTCCGAGAGTCCAGCACGTCCTGTCCCGGCTCCGGCGCGCCAGCTCCCGTGCGCTAGAGAGTCCAGCACGTCCTGTTCGACTCCGGCACTAAGCTCCCGTGCGCTCAGAGAGCCCAGTTCGGCCTGTTCCCGCTCACCGCGCAGAAGTGCGCGTCCGAGCAGTTCGGCCTGTTCCGCTCCCCGCACCCAGAGTGCGCGTCCCGAAGCCCAGTTCTCGGCCTGTTCCCGCTCCCGCACCAGAGTGCGCCGTCCGCGAGTCCAGTACTGCCGGTTCCTGCTCCACGCACCAGAGTTCCAGTGAGCATCACGAGTCCAGTAATGCGACCAGTTCCTGCTCACGCGCAGAGTTCCAGTGAGCATCACAAGTCCAGTACTGCCAGTTCCTGCTCCACGCACCAGAGTTCCAGTGAGCATCACGCGGTCCATGCGACCAGTTCCTGCTCCACGCACCAGAGTCCCAGTGAGCATCTTGAGTCCGGTACTGCCAGTTCCTGCTCCACGCGCAGAGTTCCGGTGAGCATCACGAGTCCAGTACGACCAGTTCCTGCTCCACGCTGCGGGAGTCCCAGTGAGCATCATGGGTCCGGTGCTGCCGGTTCCTGCTCCACGCCAGAGTTCCAGTGAGCATCACGAGTCCAGTACGACCAGTTCCTGCTCCACGCGCAGAGTCCCAGTGAGCATCACGAGTCCGGTACTGCCAGTTCCTGCTCACGCACCAGAGTTCCAGTGAGCATCATAGGTCCAGTGCGACCAGTTCCTGCTCCACGCACCAGAGTTCCAGTGAGCATCACAAGTCCAGTACTGCCAGTTCTGCTCACGCGCAGAGTCCCAGTGAGCATCACGAGTCCGGTAGGGCCAGCTTCTGCTCCACGCACCAGAGTTCCAAGAAAGGGTCCAGGGCCTCCGGTGCGTGACATCAGACCAGCACGGCCAGCACCGGAGCCCTCACCTGGGACAAAAGAACCCACCCTAGATCCCCCACGCGGACTTTTGGGGCGCGTCCGGAGTCCGCGCCTTTGAAGGGTACTGTGCCCAGGCCTGGGTTTACAGGCTAGGCGTTTTTAGGTTCATTTTGGTTTAGGGGTTTTCACAGTTCTATGGTGTCTAGTTCTATAAAGTTGGGTTAATGGCTCCCAATTAGAGGCAGCTGAATCTCGTTGTCTCTGGTGGGAACCATTTATATGTTTGGGGATTGCACCTTAGTTTCGTGGGTTATTGTTCATGTCATGTTTATGTTAGGCTTTTAGAGTGTGTTGATCGGGTTCTTGTCTAGTTAGGTTTCTAAGCAGTCATGTCTAGTTAGGTTTCTCCGTGTTTCACTTAGATTTCGCCATTCATGTTTAGGTTTAGAGTTCTGTGTTCGTGTTTTAGGATTTAGCGTTAGGGCTCACGCGTCTGTTTCTTCGTTTATTGTTTTGTTTTAGTTTCTGTCCCGTGTGTTATAATTAAATCATGTATTCTGGCTACATCGCTGCGTCTTGGTCTGTCCCCTCAGTAGAGAAACGTGACATTAATATCCTGACCTAGTGAGATATACATGGAGGTTTAATATCCTGACCTAGTGAGATATACATGGAGGAGGTTTAATATCCTGACCTAGTGTGATATACATGGAGGAGATTTAATATCCTGACCTAGTGAGATATACATGGAGGTTTAATATCCTGACCTAGTGTGATATACATGGAGGAGGTTTAATATCCTGACCTAGTGAGATATACATGGAGGTTTAATATCCTGACCTAGTGAGATATACATGGAGGAGGTTTAATACCCTGACCTAGTGAGATATACATGGAGGAGGTTTAATACCCTGACCTAGTGAGATATACATGGAGGAGGTTTAATATCCTGACCTAGTGAGATATACATGGAGGAGGTTTAATATCCTGACCTAGTGAGATATACATGGAGGAGGTTTAATATCCTGACCTAGTGAGATATACATGGAGGAGGTTTAATACCCTGACCTAGTGAGATATACATGGAGGTTAAATATCCTGACCTAGTGAGATATACATGGAGGTTTAATATCCTGACCTAGTGAGATATACATGGAGGAGGTTTAATACCCTGACCTAGTGAGATATACATGGAGGAGGTTTAATATCCTGACCTAGTGAGATATACATGGAGGAGCCAGTCGTCAAGTCGTCTTGACTACCTTCTTATGTCATTCTCTCTGACACCAAAAGTTGAAAAGTGTTGATAGGGGATAGAATGCGGTCGGACAATCAGATAATTGGCATATTGGCATACTCTTACTGAATTTCCACATGGGGCTAGGATTTGGGAAATTTAATCAAAGCCTATTGGATGATAACTTGTTTTGAACTAGGACAGAGGAATTTATAACTGAATTATTCCCGACATAACATAGGTTCAGCAAATCCCCTTATTGTATGGGACACTTTTAAATGTGCCTTTAGAGGCCAAGCAATTCAGTACTCGCCTCTAAAACAAAAGCAATTTAGGTCAAAGGAGTCCATATTAACAAAGAAAATAGAAGGTCTAACAGAACAGATAGATAGTAATAATGACTGTACCATAGAGGCTCAGAGTAAGTTAGAGGAAAAACAAAAATAAATGGAGTAACATATTCAACAAAGATCCAGTCTAATATATTATAATAAAAATAGCAAACTGGATGGAATATGGGGAAAAATGGACCAAATATTTTTTCATCTACAAATGATGGAGTCACCATTATTTTTTCACCAAAATATTTCTAAAGAGGAAGCGAAGTACTTAAAGCACATGTTTTCATTTCAGTCTCCTCCATCTCCTCTAACCAAAGCTAATTGTATCTATTTTTTTTTTTCTATTCATAATTTAAAATTAACAGCCATACAGAAAGTCTCATGTGGAGGTGAAATTACAGAATAGGAACTTCTTGATGCAATGAAAGCCTTTAAGTCGGGGAAACCTCCAGGGCTGGAAGGCGTACCAGTGGAGGTTTACCAAACCATTATTAGCATGTTATAACCACTCCTATTGAAACAGTAGATTATCAGACACTCAACAAGAAGGTCCCATTTCATTTTTCCAGAAACAGGATACAAATGGTAAACATAAAGATCCAGTCCACTTTAGTGTTGTGATAGAAAAATGATAGCATAATGTATAGCGCATGGAAATAAAAAGGTATTTATTCGGACATTATTCCTTCTAATCAAATTTTTTACATGGACGCTATATTGGAGATAATATCAGGCAAGTACAGGAAACAATAGAACACAGTGACAAACCTGTGAAACCAGGCCTGGTATTCATAGCTGACTTTGAAAAGGCTTTTTATAAAGTTTATAGTTAATATTAAACTGCCTGGAACATTTCAATTTTGGATAATCTGTTATTAAAATGGGTTAAAATCATGCATAGTAACCCTAGGTGTAAAATAGTAAATAATGTCTACTTCCAAGAAGGTTTTAAACTGTCAAGTGGAGTAAAACGAGGTTGTCCACTACCGGTCTTCACTTGAATGACTCTAAGTTTGTCAAATAAGCACCAATCAGGGTCAAACAAAGCTAGCTAGATAGCCAATGAGCTGGGCTTTACGGGAGTATCTGGAAACCCTGTATCTGTTGTAAAATGTAGCTACTAACCTTGTACGACAGCATGCCTTTTCATTTTGGACAAAAATTATAAGTATATTCAGAGTTATGAAGTTATGAAAACTGGTTGTTTGGCAAATGTTGAACTTATAATATGGCTACTAATACAGGAAAATGCTAAATGTAATATGAATGCGAATGTCTCCTTCACGATTTGCCCAAATGTACCTGGGTGACTTCACACTACATGTCATGTAGTTCGCTCATTTTTCAAGTTATCCATCTGAAACTTCGCAGATACACTGCTGCCATCTTGTGGACACTACCATAATTACAACCAGAGTAATGGCTGGAACCTTTTCATTGCATTTCAAAGATGGTGGTAGAAAAAAACTGGTCAATTTTTCAGAAAATCCACCGTTGAGTCGCCCATTGAACCGTGAAGAGAACACGTTCAAATTATACCTATACATTTTCTACAAACAAATCAAACACCATTTTTAATGTATCCTTAGGTATCCTTTTGGGTATATTTACTGTAATATTTCAACCGGACAATAACGTGAACAATAGGTAAAGGAAAAAAAGTGGTGCGCGTTCACAATCTCACGCCGTCAAACGTTGTAAACAAAAGTGGTCCCCTGACTACTTCCTCTTCCTAACCGTTCTGCTTACTGCTACAGCCTCCAGACTCTGTATAAAGACTGTTGACATCTAGTGGAAGCCATAGGTACTGCAGTCTCAGTCCTAGGTAAAATACAAATGAATAGGCACCCTGGAGAAGGTCATTTACAAAAAAACTGCAAATCCGGATGGATTTTCCTCTGGTTTTCGCCTGCTATATCAGTTCTGTTATACTCACAGACATTATTTTAACGGTTTGAGAAACTTCAGAGTGTTTTAGAAACTTCAGAGTGTTTCCTATCCAATAGTAATTATGTGCATATCCTAGTTTCTGGGCCTGAGTGGCAGGTATTTTACTTTGGGTACGCTAGACTCTCCAAAACCGACACCTCGGCTGATGATGCCTAATGAGTTAACTCTGTTTCTGTCTTTCTCTCTATCACAATATAACTCCTGTCAGTCTTTATCTCTGTTTCTGTCTTCCTCTCTATCTCAACAGATCTCCTGTAATTCAGAAGTCTCTCCCTCTGTTTCTGTCTTCCTCTCTATCACAACAGATCTCCTGTAATTCAGAAGTCTCTCCCTCTGTTTCTGTCTTCCTCTCTACCACAACAGATCTCCTGTCCATCGTTATCTCTGTTTCTGTCTTTCCCTCTACCAGAACAGAGCTTCAAGGGAGCAGCAGCATGGCTTCAATTGCCTGTCTGCTTTCCCAAGTCTTCTATTCATGTGGGGAGGACTAGAGTCACAGATCAAAGTGTACAGGCGGTCAGAGAGAGAGAGAGAGACAGTTTGACTGTCTAGTCTATGTACAACATCCAAGAGAGATGGAAATGTCTGATAGATAAATTAATAAAGTAGTACATGAGGCGTGTCGCTGAATGCTAGAAAGCCTCTACAACTGCAGTAAATAAGAGGCTCTGTGGTGATTTAAGCGCATGCAGGAGTGGTAATACTCTGGCCTGTTTCTATGCTTTGATCAGTCTGGACTAGGAAGAGGTAGGGAGTGAGGGAGGGGTGTGGGGTGGGTTGGTGGGGGGGATCAAAGTCAATACAAACACAGAATGTTTCTCCTCTAGACCAACAGACCAGCCAGCACTGCCTGAATCTCCAAGACACACCACCACCAGGTCAACTAGGTTAGCCTTTTTTTTCTTCTCTAAACAATGTCTAGATTATTAGCTTCCTGTCAAGTTTGTTGTTTGTTCAGGGCTGGAAGAAAATACTTGTTATCTAGGACATCTCAAATCCCCAGACTCAAGAAAGGATGATGAGAAATCATGTTTTTTTTTCCTTCTTCATTATTTTCTAAACTCAACATTATGACGTTATGAACAGTGCCCTTACGTTGTCAAGGTATTCACATTACCAGTAACTAGACACTAGAGCTGACGATTTCAAGGAGCGGGACACTAATCCGGACGCTTATAAGACAACCCGGTATGCCCTCAGACCAACCATCAAACAGGCAAAGAGTCAATACAGGACTAAGATTGAATCCTACTACACCGGCTCTGATGCTCGTCGGATGTAGCAGGGTTTAAAAACTATTACACACTACAAAGGGAAAACCAGCCGAGAGCTGCCCAGTGACGCAAGCCTTCCAGACGAGCTAAAGGCCTATTACGCTCGGTTCGAGGCAAGCAACACTGAAACATGCATGAGAGCAGCAGCTGTTCCGGACGACTGTGTGATCACGCTCTCCGTAGCCGACGTGATCAAGACCTTTAAACAGGTCAACATTCACAAAGCCGCGGGGCAGATGTACTCCGAGCATGCGCGGACGAACTGGCAAGTGTCTTCACTGACATTTTCAACCTCTCCCTGACCGAGTCTGTAATACCAACATGTTTCAAACAGACCACCATAGTCCCTGTGCCCAAGAAAGCGAAGGTAACCTGCCTAAGTGACTACCGACCCGTAGCACTTACGTGGGTAGCCATGAAGTGCTATGAAAAGTTGGTCATGGCTCACATCAACACCGTCAAGCCGGAAACCCAAGACCCACTCCAATTTGCATACCGCCCCAACAGATCCACAGGTGACGCAGTCTCTATCCCACTCCACAATGCCCTTTCCAACATGGACAAAAAGAACACCTATGTGAGAATGCTGTTCATTGACTACAGCTCAGCGTTCAACACCATAGTGCCCTCAAAGCTCATCACCAAGCTAAGGACCCTGGGACTAAACACCTCCCTCTCTAACTGAATTTCCTGACGGGCGCACCCCCTTTGATTTTGCATTGCAACTACCCCTGTTTATTATCTATGCGTAGTAACTTTACAAATTAACTGGACTAACCTGTACCCCAGCACGTTGACTCGGTACCGCTGCCCCTGTGTATAGCCTCATTACTAACCTGTACCCCAGCACGTTGACTCTGTACCGCTACCCCTGTGTATAGCCTCATTACTAACCTGTACCCCAGCACGTTGACTCGGTACCGCTACCCCTGTGTGTAGCCTCATTACTAACCTGTACCCCAGCATGTTGACTCGGTACCGCTACCCCCGTGTATAGCCTCATTACTAACCTGTACCCCAGCACATTGACTCGGTACCGCTACCCCTGTGTGTAGCCTCATTACTAACCTGTACCCCAGCACATTGACTCGGTACCGCTACCCCTGTGTATAGCCTCATTACTAACCTGTACCCCAGCACATTGACTCGGTACCGCTACCCCCGTGTATAGCCTCATTACTAACCTGTACCCCAGCACATTGACTCGGTACCGCTGCCCCCGTGTATAGCCTCATTACTAACCTGTACCCCAGCACATTGACTCGGTACCGCTACCCCGTGTATAGCCTCATTACTAACCTGTACCCCAGCACATTGACTCGGTACCGCTGCCCCGTGTATAGCCTCATTACTAACCTGTACCCCAGCACATTGACTCGGTACCGCTACCCCCGTGTATAGCCTCATTACTAACCTGTACCCCAGCACATTGACTCGGTACCGCTGCCCCTGTGTATAGCCTCATTACTAACCTGTACCCCAGCACATTGACTCGGTACCGCTACCCCCGTGTATAGCCTCATTACTAACCTGTACCCCAGCACATTGACTCGGTACCGCTGCCCCTGTGTATAGCCTCATTACTAACCTGTACCCCAGCACGTTGACTCGGTACTGCTACCCCTGTGTATAGCCTCATTACTAACCTGTACCCCAGCACGTTGACTCTGTACCGCTACCCCTGTGTATAGCCTCATTACTAACCTGTACCCCAGCACATTGACTCGGTACCGCTACCCCCGTGTGTAGCCTCATTACTAACCTGTACCCCAGCACATTGACTCGGTACCGCTACCCCTGTGTATAGCCTCATTACTAACCTGTACCCCAGCACATTGACTCGGTACCGCTACCCCCGTGTATAGCCTCATTACTAACCTGTACCCCAGCACATTGACTCGGTACCGCTGCCCCTGTGTATAGCCTCATTACTAACCTGTACCCCAGCACATTGACTCGGTACCGCTACCCCCGTGTATAGCCTCATTACTAACCTGTACCCCAGCACGTTGACTTGGTACCGCTGCCCCTGTGTATAGCCTCATTACTAACCTGTACCCCAGCACGTTGACTCGGTACTGCTACCCCTGTGTATAGCCTCATTACTAACCTGTACCCCAGCATATTGACTCTGTACCGCTACCCCTGTGTGTAGCCTCATTACTAACCTGAACCCCAGCACATTGACTCGGTACCGCTGCCCCTGTGTATAGCCTCGTTACTAACCTGTACCCCAGCACGTTGACTCGGTACTGCTACCCCTGTGTATAGCCTCATTACTAACCTGTACCCCAGCACATTGACTCGGTACCGCTACCCCTGTAAATGTCCTCATAATTGTTTTGTTGTCAAGGTAATCACAATAACAGTAACACGAAATTATGAACTAGACATAATATACAGTATTCATATATTGTCAATGGGTGAAGTGTCCTACTCATTATAGTCATGATATAAAGCCCTGGACATGTCACCTCAGTCCTAGTCATGATATAAAGCCCGGACATGTCACCTCATTCATAGTCATGATTTAAAGCCAATTTTCCTTCTTGCCATGGAGTCTATCTCTAAACATTGACAGATGACATTATTTCTGGACACAACCAGCCACTACACTTCAATTAGACCAAGGCTGCTTCCCAAATGGCACCCTATCCCCTATATAGTGCATAGTGCACTACTTTTGACCAGGCCTTAACCTGAAGCTCAACCAGTGATGCAACACTGTTGCCAGACAGACACCATGCTGTGTTGTGAGTGTAGCAGGCAGGGCCAGACAGACACCATATTGTGTTGTGAGTGTAGCAGGCAGGGCCAGACAGACACCATATTGTGTTGTGAGTGTAGCATGCAGAGCCAGACAGACACCATGTTGTGCTGTGAGTGTAGCAGGCAGGGCCAGACAGACACCATGTTGTGTTGTGAGTGTAGCAGGCAGGGCCAGACTGACACAATGTTGTGTTGTGAATGTAGCAGGCCGGGCCAGACAGACACCATGTTGTGCTGTGAGTGTAGCAGGCAGGTCCAGACAGACACCATGTTGTGTTGTGAGTGTAGCAGGCAGGGCCAGACTGACACAATGTTGTGTTGTGAATGTAGCAGGCCGGGCCAGACAGACACCATGTTGTGATGTGAGTGTATTAGGCAGGGCCAGACAGACACCATGTTCTGTTGTGAGTGTAGCAGGCAGGGCCAGACAGACACCATGTTGTGTTGTGAGTGTAGCAGGCATGGCCAGACATACACCATGCCTTGTTGTGAGTATAGCAGGCAGGGCCAGACAGACACCATGTTGTGTTGTGAGTGTAGCAGGCATGGCCAGACAGACACCATGCCTTGTTGTGAGTATAGCAGGCAGGGCCAGACAGACACCATGTTGTGTTGTGAGTGTAGCAGGCAGGGCCAGACAGACACCATGCCTTGTTGTGAGTATAGCAGGCAGGGCCAGATTTAAGGGAACAACAGTCCCCTGAGACAGAGATTTTAAGTAAAAGTAATTCTCTCCCACATCCTAAAACTACCAACCACTTTCCACTGTGACCTTCGGACTTGTCCCAGGATGAAGTTGGATTATTGGTCCAGAGGACACTTGAAGCAGATCTGCTTCAAGATCTGCTAGATCTGCTTCCCTGGCAGATCTGCTAGATCTAGATCTGCTTCCCTGGCAGTCACGAGTCATGAAAGCAGTCAAATTCCACGTGGCCGTTTAGTCAAGGTAATTAGGCTTCTCCAAGCATCGATGCTGCTGATGGTCATTAGTAGCCTACCAAACTTGCTAACTGCCTGGTTCTCACCACTCTATTTAAGCAATAAGGCACGAGGGGGTGTGGTATATGGCCAATATACCACGGTTAAGGGCTGTTATAATGCACGACGCAACGAGGAGTGCCTGGATACAGCCTTTAGCCACAGTATATTGGCCATATATCACAAACCTCCGAGGTGCTTTATTGCTATTATAAACTGGATACCAATGTAATTAAATGTTTTGTCATACACCTGGTATGCGGTCTGATGTACCGTGGCTTTCAGCCAATCAGCATTCAGGGCTCGAACCACCCAGGTTATAATGTCCCTCTAATTACTCTGACATTTATCTTCTTCACCTTTATTTAACCAGGTAGGCCAGTTGAGAACTGGCCAAGACAAAGCATAGCAGTGCGACAAAAACAATAACACAGAGTTACACATAAACATCAATGCAAATATATTCGAATATCTAATCAATCACTTCATGAAAGCCCATGAGCTCATGTTGAGCAACATGTCAATGGGCTTAGCAGTTGCGTGAGAAAACAGAGTGATGGCCTCTACTAAAAAGAGGAGGATCAGCTTTCTATAGGCTAGGCCTACTATATTTATTTCTCAACTTTCCAAATATTAAGCACATTGCTTTGCAACAGGAGTATAGCCTACCTGGCTGGCATGAAAATAAACTGAGAGGAGAAGTGTCCTCCATTCGCTATCTAAGTTTATAGATGACAAGTATTTTTCCCGCTGCCCCTGTTTCAATACAGGTGCATGATAATGGTCCATTCTAAATCAAAACAAATGTCACACATACATTATTTAGTAGATGTAAAGACAAGATGAAATCAAGAACAGTCTCATCAAATCAAATCAAATGTTATTTGTCACATGCACCAAATACAACAGGTTTCACCTTACAGTGAAATGGTTACTTACAAGCCTTTAACCAACAATGCAGTTTTAATAAAATTAAGTGTCAAGTATAGAATAGATACATAAAAATAACAAATTAAAGAGAAGCAGTAAAATACCGATACTGTGATCTCTGGTGCGTCCCAGCCAATTACCACAACCTATATTGTTATCAACAGCAACATCAACAGGTATTAAGATGGTATTTTAGGAAGATTGCCTCCCGACTGGACCCTACAGAAAATGTATACTATGTGTCAGAGTCCCAAATGGCAGCCTGTTCCCGGGTGCACCTCAGCCATGCTCAAGGAACTAAACGATATCGTAACCGCCATTGATAAAAGACAGTACGGTGCAGCCGTCTTCATCGACCTGGCCAAGGCTTTCGACTCTGTCAATCACCGTATTCTTATCGTTAGACTCAACAGCCTTGGTTTCTCAAATGACTGCCTCGCCTGGTTCACCAACTACTTCCCAGACTGAGTTCAGTGTGTAAAATCGGAGGGCCTGTTATCCGGACCTCTGGCAGTCTCTATGGGGGTACCACAAGGTTCAATTCTCGGGCTGACTCTTTTCTCTGTATATATCAACGATGTCGCTCTTGCTGCGGGTGATTCCCTGATCCACCTCTACGCAGATGACACCATTCTGTATACTTCTGGCCTTTCTTTGGACACTGTGTTAACTAACCTCCAAACAAGCTTCAATGCCATACAACACTCCTTCCGTGGCCTCCAACTGCTCTTAAACGCTAGTAAAACCAAATACATGCTTTCAACCGTTCGCTGCCTGCACCCGCCCGCCCGACTAGCATCACTACTCTGGACGGTTCTGACTTAGAATATGTGGACAACTACAAATACATAGGTGTCTGGCTAGACCATATAAACATCTCCAATCCAAAATTAAATATATTTTGCAACAAAGCTTCCTTCACTCACGCCGCCAAACATACCCTCGTAAAACTGACTATTCTACCGATCCTCGACTTCTGCGATGTCATTTACAAAATAGCTTCCAATACTCTACTCGGCAAACTGGATGCAGTCTATCACAGTGCCATCCGTTTTGTCACCAAAGCCCTTTATACCACCCACCACTGCGACCTGTACGCTCTAGTCGGCTGGCCCTCGCTGCATATTCGTCGCCAGACCCACTGGCTCCAGGTCATCTAAGTCTTTGCTAGGTAAAGCTCCGCCTTATCTCAGCTCACTGGTCACGATAACAACACCCACCCGTAGCACGCGCTCCAGCAGGTATATCTCACTGGTCATCCCCAAAGCCAACACTTCCTTTGGCTGCCTTTCCTTCCAGTTCTCTGCTGCCAATGACTGGAATGAATTGCAAAAATCGCTGAAGCTGGAGACTTATATTTCCCTCACTAACTTTAAACATCAGCTATCTGAGCAGCTAACCGATTGCTGCAGCTGTACATAGCCCATCTGTAAATAGCCCATCCAATCTACCCACCTCATCCCCATATTGTTTTTATTTTACTTTTCTGCTCTTTTGCACACCAGTATCTCTACTTGCACATCATCATCTGCTCATCTATCACTCCAGTGTTAATCTGCTAAATTGTAATTACTTCACACCTATGGCCTATTTACTGCCTTACCTCCTCACTATCACAAATGGCACCCTATTCCCTACATAGTGCACTATTTTAACCCCATAGGGCTCCGGTAAAAAGCAGTGTACTATACAGGGGATAGGGTGCAATTTGGGATATAGTCTGATTATAGATTCAAGACCCGTCGTCAGACAGATTGCACGTAATTGCACGTAAGTTTCGCTATTGCAGATCTCAGGACAAAAATATTTCAGCTTTAATTGACTGACATTACATGTTCATTTCCGCCATGTAAATGCGTACATTTTAGACATTATGTTTTCACCTTTAGATCTTTTGTTATACATATAATTGTCATGAGTTTACGTGGCAGAATAACATATAACATATCTCTAATTGAGTGACATTTACTCTCTATTCTTCAAATGATGTCTTTTAAAAATAGCATACAATTAGCAGAGAGTTCTACACATCATATTTGATCAGAATGTAATTTGTTTTGATATAATTGGGTCTGTCAACAAACTGAAAGAGATTATGGCTCTAAGATGGTGACAGGTGACAGAGAGAAATGAATGAAACATCACTTTGTTGTGATTGGTGTGCTTAGAGCTGTGTCCCAAATGGAACCCCATTCTCTATATAGTGTCATCTCAGAGCTGAAATTGTTCATAATTTTATCATAGGACGTTTCTCTTCCTGTCAGTTCATTAAAATATAAACCTGAGTGAAACTCTTAATTGCAGAATTGCCCGTATAATTGGTTCCTCTGCTGTAGCGGATTGTTTGTGAGACACCAGGGCACTCTCACAATGTCTGGTGCGTGTGTGTGACAAATATAGTTTGATCGCAGTGGTACAGTGCTTGGCAGTGTGTTGAAATGCTATTGAGTGTCTGCCTTCCGGTTGGATATCAGGGTTAGAGCAAAAGGTTGGATATCAGGGTTGGAGTTAAGGGTTGGAGCTAAGGGTTGGAGCTAATGGTTGGAGATCAGGGTTGGAGCTAAGGGTTGGAGCTAAGAGTTGGAGCTAATGGTTGGAGATCAGGGTTGGAGCTAATGGTTGGAGCTAAGGGTTGGAGCTAATGGTTGGAGATCAGGGTTGGAGCTAAGGGTTGGAGCTAAGGGTTGGAGCTAAGGGATGGAGCTAAGGGTTGGAGATCAGGGTTGGAGCTAAGGGTTGGAGCTAATGGTTGGAGCTAAGGGTTGGAGCTAAGGGTTGGAGCTAAGGGTTGGAGATCAGGGTTGGAAATCAGGGTTGGAGCTAAGGGTTGGAAATCAGGGCTGGAGATCAGGGTTGGAGATCAGGGTTGGAGATCAGGGTTAGAGATACGGGATGGAGCTAAGGGTTAGAGATACGGGATGGAGCTAAGGGTTAGAGATACGGGATGGAGCTAAGGGTTAGGGATACGGGATGGAGCTAAGTGTTAGAGATACGGGATGGAGCTAAGGGTTAGAGATACGGGATGGAGCTAAGGGTTAGAGATACGGGATGGAGATCAGGGTTAGAGATACGGGATGGAGCTAAGGGTTAGGGATACGGGATGGAGCTAAGGGTTAGAGATACGGGATGGAGCTAAGGGTTAGAGATACGGGATGGAGCTAAGGGTTAGAGCTAAGGCTTAGAGATACGGGATGGAGCTAAAGGTTAGCGATACGGGATGGAGCTAAGGGTTGGAGCTAAGGGTTGGAGCTAAGGGTTGGAGTTAAGGGTTGGAGCTAAGGGTTGGAGTTAAGGGTTAGAGATACGGGATGGAGCTAAGTGTTAGAGATACGGGATGGAGATCAGGGTTAGATATACGGGATGGAGCTAAGGGTTAGAGATACGGGATGGAGCTAAGGGTTGGAGCTAAGGGTTGGAGCTAAGGGTTGGAGGTAAGGGTTGGAGTTAAGGGTTAGAGATACGGGATGGAGCTAAGGGTTAAAGATACGGGATGGAGATCAGGGTTAGAGATACGGGATGGAGCTAAGGGTTAGAGATACCGGATGGAGCTAAGGGTTAGGGATACGGGATGGAGCTAAGGGTTAGAGATACGGGATGGAGATCAGGGTTAGAGATACGGGATGGAGCTAAGGGTTAGGGATACGGGATGGAGCTAAGGGTTAGAGATACGGGATGGAGCTAAGGGTTAGAGATACGGGATGGAGCTAAGGGTTAGAGCTAAGGCTTAGAGATACGGGATGGAGCTAAAGGTTAGCGATACGGGATGGAGCTAAGGGTTGGAGCTAAGGGTTGGAGCTAAGGGTTGGAGTTAAGGGTTGGAGCTAAGGGTTGGAGCTAAGGGTTGGAGCTAAGAGATGGAGCTAAGGGTTAGAGATACGGGATGGAGCTAAGGGTTAGAGATACGGGATGGAGCTAAGGGTTGGAGCTAAGGGTTAGAGATACGGGATGGAGCTAAGGGTTGGAGCTAAGGGTTAGAGATACGGGATGGAGATCAGGGTTAGAGATACGGGATGGAGATCAGGGTTAGAGATACGGGATGGAGGTAAGGGTTAGAGATACGGGATGGAGCTAAGGGTTAGAGATACGGGATGGAGCTAAGGGTTGGAACTAAGGGTTAGAGATACGGGATGGAGATCAGGGTTAGAGATACGGGATGGAGCTAAGGGTTAGAGATACGGGAAGGAGCTAAGGGTTAGAGATACGGGATGGAGCTAAGGGTTAGAGTTAAGGGTTGGAGCTAAGGGTTAGAGATACGGGATGGAGCTAAGGGTTGGAGCTAAGGGTTGGAGCTAAGGGTTGGAGCTAAGGGTTAGAGATAAGGGGTGGAGCTAAGGGTTAGAGACACGGGATGGAGCTAAGGGTCGGAGATAAGGGTTAGAGACACGGGATGGAGCTAAGGGTTAGAGATACGGGATGGAGCTAAGGGTTAGAGACACGTGATGGAGCTAAGGGTTGGAGCTAAGGGTTAGAGATACGGGATGGAGTTAAGGGTTAGAGACACGGGATGGAGCTAAGGGTTGGAGCTAAGGGTTGGAGCTAAGGGTTAGAGATACGGGATGGAGCTAAGGGTTGGAGCTAAGGGTTGGAGCTAAGGGTTAGAGATACGGGATGGAGCTAAGGGTTAGAGATACGGGATGGAGCTAAGGGTTGGAGCTAAGGGTAAGAGATACGGGATGGAGCTAAGGGTTAGAGATATGGGATGGAGCTAAGGGTTGGAGCTAAGGGTTAGAGATACGGGATGGAGCTAAGGGTTGGAGCTAAGGGTTTGAGATACGGGATGGAGCTAAGGGTTGGAGATCAGGGTTGGAGCTAATACAGTGTTCTGTGTGTTAATACAGTGTTCTGTGTTCTGTGTGTTAATACAGTGTTTTGTGTGTTTATACACTGTTCTGTGTTCTGTGTGTTAATACAGTGTTGTGTGTTCTGTGTGTTAATACAGTGTTCTGTGTGTTAATACAGTGTTCTGTGTTCTGTGTGTTAATACAGTGTTCTGTGTGTTAATACAGTGTTCTGTGTTATGTGTGTTAATACAGTGTTGTGTGTTATGTGTGTTAATACAGTGTTCTGTGTTCTGTGTGTTAATACAGTGTTCTGTGTGTTAATACAGTGTTCTGTGTTCTGTGTGTTAACACAGTGTTCTGTGTTCTGTGTGTTAATGCAGTGTTTTGTGTGTTAATACAGTGTTCTGTGTTCTGTGTGTTAATACAGTGTTGTGTGTTCTGTGTGTTAATACAGTGTTCTGTGTGTTAATACAGTGTTCTGTGTTCTGTGTGTTAATACAGTGTTCTGTGTATTAATACAGTGTTGTGTGTTCTGTGTGTTAATACAGTGTTCTGTGTGTTAATACAGTGTTCTGTGTTCTGTGTGTTAATACAGTGTTGTGTGTTATGTGTGTTAATACAGTGTTCTGTGTTCTGTGTGTTAATACAGTGTTCTGTGTGTTAATACAGTGTTCTGTGTTCTGTGTGTTAATACAGTGTTCTGTGTGTTAATACAGTGTTCTGTGTGTTAATACAGTGATCTGTGTTCTGTGTGTTAATACAGTGTTCTGTGTGTTAATACAGTGTTCTGTGTGTTAATACAGTGTTCTGTGTGTTAATACAGTGTTCTGTGTGTTAATACAGTGTTCTGTGTGTTAGTACAGTGTTCTGTGTGTTAATACAGTGTTCTGTGTGTTAATACAGTGTTCTGTGTGTTAATACAGCTGGTCAGAAGAAAGGGGACAAGAGAAAAAGTAAAACAACAGATCACCAGTCTTCCTCTCTTCCTCTTGTCGTCTCTGATTCTTAATTTGCTCGGCATTGTGGGAGTAAGCGAACTGCGAACGTAAATAACAATGGATGGTGTTCTGGTGTTTTATTCACATCATTTTAATAATTAATTAATTAAAAACTCAAAGGGTGGCTTTTTAAATCTACATAATATCAAACCATAGTGTGTTTATTTTTTTGTTGTTTATTTTTATAACAAGGCATATTTCAGTTATGTGATGTGTTTCTCATAAGCCTAATTACTGAAATGTGAATTATATTTAGTCCTTTGCAATTTAACCAATCAACTGTCCAGGGAGCCCATTTGAAGCAGGGAAATAGACCACAATATTACTAAAGCAGAACAACCCTAATTTTAAAAAACAACACCACCAACATCACCATACACACACCCACACACACACACACACACACACACACACACACACACACACACACACACACACACACACACACACACACACACACACACACACACACACACACACACACACACACACACACACACCCACACCCACACACACACACACACACACACCCACACACACACACACACAGATGTGGGTCCGGCGAGGGACCGATGGGCCGTGAGGGGTAGTGGGGCCATTGGATGTGAGGGTCCGTTGAGGTTCTGGTGAAGGGCCGTGGGGCTGTTGGAGATGTGGGTTGGGTGAGGGGCCGCTGGTGGCCTCTCAAGCCAGACTGGAGTAATTTATATTGACAAAGCTGTCAGGGTGGAGGAGGCCTCCCGCATCGTGATGGATGCAGACCTGGGAGAGACAAGGACAGGGGAGGTGGGAAGAGAGGGAAAGGGAGGGAGGGAGGTTTTGGGCAAGTTGAGAAAAGAACAAATCAAAATGGAATAATGATGATGGAGATTCCTGTAGTTGTGTAGTGTTGTGGTTATGTCATGTCAGCTCTCTGCAGGTAGGGGTTATTTTAGATCATTTAACTCCATCTGCCTTTTAACACCGCTGGGCCTTCACTGATCATCTACCTCCATCTGCCTTTTAACACCGCTGGGCCTTCACTGATCATCTACCTCCATCTGCCTTTTAACACTGCTGGGCCTTCACTGATCATTTACCTCCATCTGCCTTTTAACCTGTTACGGATCCAATCCCGTGAACAAGACTTTTGTTCAGTAATCCACCTGCCCAAAGGCTTTCATCCATGCAGACAAACGATATCAAATCAAATCAAATCAAATTTTATTTGTCACATACACATGGTTAGCAGATGTTAATGCGAGTGTAGCGAAATGCTTGTGCTTCTAGTTCCGACCATGCAGTAGTATCTAACAAGTAATCTAACAAATTCACAACAACTACCTTATACACACAAGAGTAAAGGAATGAATACGAGTATGTACATATAAATATATGGATGAGCGATGGCTGACCGGCATAGGCAAGATGCAGTAGATGGTATGGAGTACAGTATATACACATATATATGAGATGAGTAATGTAGGATATGTAAACATTATATAAATGGCATTGTTTAAAGTGGCTAGTGATACATTATTTCATCCAATTATAATTATTAAAGTGGCTAGAGATTTGGGTCGATGACCGAACGGCATAGGCAAGATACAGTAGATGGTTTAGAGTACAGTGTATACATTTGATATGAGTATGTCGGATACGTAAACATTATATACAAAATTGTTTAAAGTGGCTAGTGATACATTTGTTACATCCAATTCCTATGTATAAAGTGGCTAGAGATTTAAGTCAGTATGTTGGCAGCAGCCACTCAATGTTAGTGATGGCTGTTTAACAGTCTGATGGCCTTGAGGTAGAAGCTGTTTTTCAGTCTCTCGGTCCCAGCTTTGATGCACCTGTACTGACCTCGCCTTCTGGATGATAGCGGGGTGAACAGGCAGTGGCTCGGGTGGTTGTTGTCCTTGATGATCTTTTTGGCCTTTCTGTGACATCGGGTGGTGTAGGTGTCCTGGAGGGCAGGTAGTTTAACCCCCGGTGATGCGTTGTGCAGTCCTCACTACCCTCTGGAGAGCCTTACGGTTGTGGGCGGAGCAGTTGCCGTACCAGGCGGTGATACCCCAAAAGTACCCCGTAAAGTTTGTCGGAAAAAATCAAACAGCATTTGTAATCAATACTCAGATACCCTAAAATGAATATACACTATAATATTTCAGACTGAATATAACCTGCTGAATAGAAGAGAAAAAAGAAATGAGCACGCATTCCCTGTTACGCGCAAAATCCAAAACGGTACACTTGACGTGAACTCAGGAACAAGTGGTCTTACTCCCTTGATTTTCATGATTGAACGTTCCAAACTTTTCTAAAGACTGTTGACATCTAGTGGAAGCCATAGGAACTGCAATATGGGAGCTAATATACCATGCATTGAATAGCATGCCAGATGGATTTTGCTCGGGTTTTTGCCGGCCAAATCAGTTCTGTTATACTCATAGACATTATTTTAACAGTTTGAGAAACTTCAGAGTGTTTTCTATCCAAAGCTACTAATTATATGCATATCCTAGCTCTGGACCTGAGTAACAGGCAGTTTACTTTAGGCACGTTTTTCATCCGAACTTCAAAATACTGCCCCCTAGCTCTAAAAAACCCATCTGTCTTTAAACACCGCTGGGCCTTCACTGATCATTTACCTCCATCTGCCTTTTAACACCGCTGGGCCTTCACTGATCATCTACCTCCATCTGCCTTTTAACACCGCTGGGCCTTCACTGATCATCTACCTCCATCTGACTTTTAACACCGCTGGGCCTTCACTGATCATCTACCTCCATCTGCCTTTTAACACCGCTGGGCCTTCACTGATCATCTACCTCCATCTGCCTTTTACATCAGCCGATGTCACAAAACTCTATACAGAAACTCAGCCTAAAACCCCAAACAGCAAGATATGCAGACGTAGAAGTATTTCATATGTGTTATCGCTAAATAATCATTTGGTTGTGTTCATGAAGGTGTTAGGTGATTCAATCAATTATATTTGTGTAGTGCCTTTGTTACAACTATGAAACAGAAACCATATATGTTGGAACATGGTAACAGCTTCTTTTTATAAAGATTTTTGTTTTGCAAAGATGCACGGTCAGATCATAAAAACATCAGTAGCCGAAATATCTGTATTAGTCAGAGGACATCAACAGATGAATCACCCTAGTGGTGAAGTCATGTCTATCAGTCAGAGGACATCAACAGATGAATCACCTTAGTGGTGAAGTCATGTCTATCGGTCAGAGGACATCAACAGATGAATCACCTTAGTGGTGAAGTCATGTCTATCAGTCAGAGGACATCAACAGATGAATCACCTTAGTGGTGAAGTCATGTCTATCAGTAAAAGGACATCAACAGATGAATCACCTTAGTGTTGAAGTCATGTCTATCAGTCAGAGGACATCAACAGATGAATCACCTTAGTGGTGAAGTCATGTCTATCAGTCAGAGGACATCAACAGATGAATCACCTTAGTGGTGAAGTCATGTTTAGCAGTAAGAGAACATCAACAGATGAATCACCTTAGTGGTGAAGTCATGTCTATCAGTCAGAGGACATCAACAGATGAATCACCTTAGTGGTGAAGTCATGTCTATCAGTCAGAGGACATCAACAGATGAATCACCTTAGTGGTGAAGTCATGTCTATCAGTCAGAGGACATCAACAGATGAATCACCTTAGTGGTGAAGTCATGTCTATCAGTCAGAGGACATCAACAGAGGAATCACCCTAGTGGTGAAGTCATGTCTGTCAGTCAGAGGACATCAACAGATGAATCACCTTGGTGGTGAAGTCATGTCTATCAGTCAGAGGACATCAACAGATGAATCACCTTAGTGAAGTCATGTCTATCAGTCAGAGGACATCAACAGAGGAATCATATTTGGTTTGTTTTGGGCAACTGAATAAAAGGTTTTAACTGCTCCACTGTTCCTCCACAACTAATCATTAATTAATTGTAGCGAAAATATTGTAATTAAGTTTGTATTTAAGCCTTATTTTAAACATTACCTTTTTTTTAACCCTTGTGTGGTGTTCATATTTAAGTTATTCACCCTGATGGACCCACAACTATAATGGGTTTTTTAACACAATACAGTCATAACGATTTAGTTAAAAATACTTAATACTTAATAATAAGATGTTGACTTATATCAATTACAAGCAATAGTGACAGCATACATGGTTAATATTTGCCGTTTACCTCTGCTAGATCACATGTATCAATATAAGCGCTGTTCTTTTTGTTGTTGATAAAATGTGATTTTTGTAAACAAATAAATTATAATCAAGACATGGGTGGAATAACTTATGTTTATCTTGAACAGATATACATGAAACAAGGTTTCCATCACTGTTGATGTTCACTGCCTTGAACTGAACAAATTGGAAGGACACATTTTACATACAGTATTCTATGGAAATGATAAATGAGCCCCATTGAACACAAACTTAAGCCGGTCTACACACCACATGAGGGACAGAGTTTTACTTTGTGTTGCAAATGTATTTATTGCACTTGATGAATGTGTACTGTGTCTTCCTGTCCTTGGGTCCACACACACCGCAGCGCTTCTTCTTGTTGCTACCGGCTGCAATCAAGAATTTTGAAAACATTCAGTTCAGAAATGTTACTAACCTCTCACTCACTCACTCTCTCACTCACTCACTCACTCACTCACTCACTCACTCACTCACATATATAGTTACAGCAGGTCAAGGTAGGAGAGTCAGAGACACACACATGCAACAACATCACTCACACTTCCTTCCGGTATTGTAGTTGTTGGTTCTGTGGGTCGGGGCGGATGGGGCACCAGCATCCTCCTCCTGAATCCTCCTCACCATGGCAGCAGAATCTGGGCTCCTTGGGATATGTTTCCTCCTTTGGATTTGAGGTCTTACCAACGCCGTGCCCAGCTCCTCAACAAAGAGCCATTTCCTCCGGAGCTTCCCTCTGTTCAAATCTGGGTTTAACGTCATCCAGATGACGTTGTACGCCGAGATGTCCAAGATGTTTAAGAATATTACAAGTGGCCAGCGTTGTGTCCTGCACATGTGTAACCTCCATCCGCGTCGGCCCTGGTATCATCCCCATTACATTGGCAGCCATGCGGGGTGGATCATTCCTCGGGGCAAGAAGACCAGTCAATTTAACAACATTTTGACATCCGTATTTCTCCTCCTGCTGGCTGCTGACGGGCTGGTCCTGGGGCTGGCTGCTGACGGGCTGGTCCTGGGGCTGGCTGCTGACGGGCTGGTCCTGGGGCTGGCTGCTGACGGGCTGGTCCTGGGGCTGGCTGCTGAAGGGCTGGCTGCTGACGGGCTGGTCCTGGGGCTGGCTGCTTGCTGACGGGCTGGTCCTGGGGCTGGCTGAGGGTCAATCTCATAATTTTCTTCCAATTTACTGTCAGACTCCAAATTGACAGAGACATGGTCCTCATGTTTGGAAAATTCTTCATCTTCCATAGTGAAAGACGCTACTTCCACACTAGCTTCTCTCTCTGCAAAAACTATTTCTCAGGCCCTCTGAGCATCGATTCTTTTTGCCATACTGATTGATGGTGGTAAGCAGCCACACATTCAAAGCTATTTACTTGTTGTGTCACTCCCCCAATTTGTGTGGGAAAACACAACATTTTTTACAATATATTGAAATAATGTATTGTAATAACACTGTGCAGGACATTATGTAGTTTCACACACTACAAAGGGGCAAATAGTGTGAGAAAAGCGGGAGACATGCAAACAGACAGGGAGACAGGCAGACAGGCAGAGAGACAGATGTGTTGCTATGTTGAAACAACAGGCCCAGGGAGGAAGAAGACAGAGTGAAGTCAGACAGCAAACCTTTTTGTTTCATTTTTACTTGTTTTCACCTCCACACACACTTTTCCACACTTTTATTACCCTCGGGTCCAGTGGACCCGAACACCACATATGTTATGTAATTGTGTAGGTGGGTGCACAGTGTGCACTCAATGAAAATGGTTCACAGAAAATGAGCAACGGCCAATGACTCTCAGGTTGAAAAAATAATTAATTGTATCATTTTTCTTTTAGAAAACATTGAAAATGGGTCAGACAGACCCAAACACCAGACAAGGGTTTACTCATGAGTGCCTTTGCTCTGAAACAGCCGTGACAGTAATCTCCTAACAGAGGTCTATATCAGACACCAAACTGTGTTGTGCAGACCTTCGCTCCTGCTCTCTTCCTCTCTTCTTCTCCTCCTCTCCTCCCCTCCTCTCCTCCTCTCCTCTTCTCCTCTCCTCTTCTTCTCTCCTCTTCCTCTCTTCTTCTCCTCCTATCTTCTTCTCCTCCTCTCCCCCTCTCCTCTTCCTCTCCTCTTCTCTCCTCTTCCTCTTCTCCTAATCTCCTCCTCTCTTCTTCTCCTCCTCTCCCCCTCTCCTCTTCTTCTCTCCTCTTCCTCTCCTATTCTTCTAATATCCTCCTCTCTTCTTCTCATCCTCTCTTCTCCTCCTCTCCTCCTCTCTTCCTCTCCTCCTCTCTTCTTCTCCTCCTCTCCTCTTCTTCTCTCCTCTTCTCCTCTCCTCTTCTTCTCTCCTCTTCCTCTCCTCTTCTTCTCTCCTCTTCCTCTCCTCTTCTCCTAATCTCCTCCTCTCTTCTTCTCCTCCTCTCCTCCTCTCTTCTTCTCCTCCTCTCCTCCTCTCCTCTTCTCCTCCTCTCCCCCTCTCCTCTTCCTCTCCTCTTCTTCTCTCCTCTTCCTCTCCTCTTCTCCTAATCTCCTCCTCTCTTCTTCTCCTCCTCTCCTCCTCTCTTCTTCTCCTCCTCTCCTCCTCTCCTCTTCTCCTCCTCTCCCCCTCTCCTCTTCCTCTCCTCTTCTTCTCTCCTCTTCCTCTCCTCTTCTCCTAATCTCCTCCTCTCTGCTTCTCCTCCTCTCCCCCTCTCCTCTTCTCCTCCTCTCCTCTGTATAGATGAGATCAAGTTGCTACACCATCACTGAGAAATGCAACGCGAGAAACTAGGATCATATCAATATTTGATTCCTTGGCATTCTGAACATGCAGTGGTGAGAAGAGGAACAGACAGAGGGAGAAAGAAGAAAGGGAGGTTACTTCCCCTGATCACCCCTCTCTCCAGCCCCTGTGACGTTGTGTTACAGGACATGACAGGCACAGGGACCAGCGCTCCAGGGGCCTCTGACACCACAACACCCGCAGAGAGAGATGCTGCATCAGCCTCCCTTTACCTCCCCATGCCACCTGTCAACAGCGTGCAGACCAGCCAGGCCAAGGTGACTTTGTTCCAGTGACTAAGAGATGACAGCTGCTGAGGCTAACCTCAGGAAAACCAGCAGGACTGTCTCTCGCCCTCTTGCTCTGTCTATCCCACTCTCTCCTTCTCTCTATGATTCCACTCTCCTGCTCTCTGACTGTGTCCATCTCTCTTCCTATTTCTTACCCACTCTCTTTATACTTCTCGCTTTCCACCCCTCTTTCTTTCAGTCTCTCTCCACCCCCCTTTCTCTCTCTCTCTCGCTAAATCTCTCTCTACAGTATGTCCAATTCTATATTTCTCTCTCTCTCTCTCTCTCTCTCTCTCTCTCTCTCTCTCTCTCTCTCTCTCTCTCTCTCTCTCTCTCTCTCTCTACCTCTCTACCTCTCTCTCTCTCTCTCTCTCTCTCTCTCTCTCTCGCTCTCTAACTCTCTCTCTCTCTCCACAGTATGCCCAATACGCCCAATAATCCTGATATAATGGCGCCAGAGGGGATGGCAGCCGTTTTACGGGCTCCTAACCAACTGTAATATTTCGTTAGTTTTTTTGCATTGCTTGTAGCTTATTTTGTACATAAAGTTTCTTCTACTGTCTCTTATGACCAAAAAGAGCTTCTGGACAGCAATTACTCACCTCGAACTGGACAAAGTTTTTTTCAATTTAATGAGTCCGACACAAAGAATATACTGCTTCCCAGAGACCAGGCCCAAATTCCCTTCATTTGCGTAAAGAAAAAGTTGAGATACACAGGGAGAAGGTCGGGGGTGCCTTGTGAGGATTCAGAGGCGAGTGAGTAAATCACCATCGCTTCTATTAGCCAATCACTGGAAAACTGGATGAGCTCCGTTCTATCCTACCAACGGGACATTAAAAAACTGTAATATCTCATGTTTCACCGAGTCGTGACTGAACGATGACACGAATAACATAGAGCTGGCTGGGTTTTCCGTGCATCGGCAGGACAGAACAGCTACGTCCGGTAAGACGAGGGGCGGGGTATGTGTTTAAAGAAGTCTTCGAGGTGTTGCTCACCTGAGGTAGAGTACTTCATGATAAGCTGTAGACCACACTATCTACCAAGAGAGTTCTCATCTATATTATTCATAGCTGTCTATTTACCACCACAGACCGATGCTGGCACTAAGACCACACTCAACTGTATAAGACCATAACCAAAGAAAAATGTTAATCCAGCGGCACTCCTAGTGGCCAGAGACTTTAATGCAGGCAATCTTAAGCTGGTTGAGGGAATGTACACGGGTAGCTATATTACACAAAATAGTATTTAACCCCTTTTTTGGGTAAGCACAAAACTACCTTTATATTTCCATTCATATTTTTACCAGTACCGGTTACCTTCAGACGAGACCCGTGATACTTGTGAGGGAGAAACACGTGAGAATCTCCCCTTTCCATAGAGTGGTCATAGTAGTTTCTAGGCCAAACCGTTCCGACACTACAGATGTTTTCGTGAGAAGAGAGATTTTCGGGATGTCTCATTGTCTGACAAACACCTCTCTAGCTTTACCACCTTCCAGCGCAGATGCGGACTTGAAACGTATCTTAAATTGACAGATTTTGATGTAGATTTTGTTTTCTTACTTACTCTAGTTTTTTTTAGTTTTTTTTAATAATTTCACGCATCTTTTAACACAGGTCGTAATCCTTTACACTCGTACACATATACATTTTGAAGATGGCAGAATTTGGCAATAACATGCACCTCTATTGCAACATATTGGCTATACAGTAACATGCTATACATGAAGTCGGAGCTCTGGCTCTGTGCTTCACAGTGCTGTAATGGTTTTGACTGACAGCTCTTCATGAGTGACAAAAAGTTACCCCCTCCCTCTCAGTAATTGGGCAACTTTAGCAAAAATAAATTGTCTGAGTGAGGGACCTGTTACGAAATGAAGATGACTCGATATATTTTGAAAGAATATAGCATTATTGTGATGTCATACAAGCGAGCGAGTGAGTCCACATGTGCACTTCACGTCTCCATGTCATAACACTCATGTCATATACAGTGTCAACGTTCGTGATTACTATGTTTGATGTAGCGTTACCAGATGACATGGTGTCATACCCTGGGTTGTTCTATTTATTGTGAAGAAACATTTGCACGGGCACACCGGCCACACCTGAATGCACTCATGACTCAACTTCAATGTGGGAACTCCTCAATGCCAAGAGTGTGCAAAGTTGTCATCAAGGCAAAGGGTGGCTACCTGGAAGAATCTCAAATCTCAAATATATTTTGATTTGTTTAAACACTTTTTTGGTTACTACATTATTTCGTATGTGTTATTGGGCGGCAGGTAGCCTAGTGGTTAGAGTGTTGGACTTGTAACCGGGTTGCAAGTTCGAATCCCCGAGCTGACATGGAAAAAAAATCTGTCGTTCTGCCCCTGAACAAGGCAGTTAACCCACAGTTCCCCAGGCGCCGAAGATGTGGATGTCGATTAAGGCAGCCCACCGCACCTCTCTGATTCAGAGGGGTTGGGTTAAATGCGGAAGACACATTTCGGTTGAAGGCATTCGGTTGTACAACTGACGAATAATGGTGACTTTGACTTAATTGTTTTGATGTCTACAATGCAGAAAATAGTGTCTCTCTATATTTATAACAAATAAAGAAAAAACCCTGGAATGAGTAGGTGGTACTGTATATATATATATACTGTACATATTTCCCTCTTCCTCTCTATCATCCCTTTACTCTTGTGTGTATAAGGTAGTTGTTGTGAATTTGTTAGATATTACTGCACGGTCGGGAACTAGAAGCACAAGCATTTCGGCTACACTTGCATTAACATCTGCTAACCATGTGTATGTGACAAATAACATTTGGTTTGGTTTGATTTGGTATCTCTAAACTCAGATATATGCTGTGAAGCATTGAGGTCTGAATTATCTCACTTGACATGTTAATCACACATGATGACACTGTATCAACTGGGGAATATCTCTCTCTCTCTCTCTCTTCCTAATCTCTCTAATCTCTTTCTGAGAAGTGCAGCACGATGGAGAGTACCCTGTGTGAGAGAGAGTTGGAAGTGTTTCATTTCAAATAATAATCTCTCATCTGCTGCGGTGGCTCTGCTGAAGTGCCAGTAATTGTTGAAATATAGAGAGACACAATGCTGCTGCACACATTAACCAGGCAGAAACATTAATCTGAAATATAGAGACAAAATGCCCCACACGTTAACTATTCAGAAACATTATCCTGGAATATAGAGAGGCACAATGCTGCACACATTAACCATGCAGAAACATTATCCTGAAATATAGAGACACACTGTAATGTTGGACTCATTAACCCACAGAAACATTATCCTGAAATATAGAGACACACTGTAATGCTGGACTCATTAACCCACAGAAACATTATCCTGAAATATAGAGACACACTGTAATGTTGGACTCATTAACCCACAGAAACATTATCCTGAAATATAGAGACACACTGTAATGCTGGACTCATTAACCCACAGAAACATCATCCTGAAATATAGAGACACACTGTAATGCTGGACTCATTAACCCACAGAAACATAATCCTGAAATATAGAGACACACTGTAATGCTGGACTCATTATCCCACAGAAACATCATCCTGAAATATAGAGAGACACTGTAATGCTGGACACATTAACCCACAGAAACATCATCCTGAAATATAGAGACACACTGTAATGCTGGACACATTAACCCACAGAAACATTATCCTGAAATATAGAGACACACTGTAATCCTGGACTCATTAACCCACAGAAACATCATCCTGAAATATAAAGACACACTGTAATGCTGGACTCATTAACCCACAGAAACATAATCCTGAAATATAGAGACACACTGTAATGCTGGACTCATTAACCCACAGAAACATCATCCTGAAATATAGAGACACACTGTAATGCTGGACTCATTAACCCACAGAAACATCATCCAGACATTGGAGCTAACAGTTATTTTCTATTATCCCTCAACAAACAAATGTGTCTTGTGATATTGTGCCATGACAGATTTTACCCTAAGTGTGTGTGTGTGTGTGTGTGTGTATATACCCTATGCCAGGGATTCCCCTGGGGTTCCGCGGAGGTACTGCAATGGGGTCAGCCGCCAAATCAATAAAAATAAATAAATAATTACATGAGAAATGATATAGAAATATTGCTAGCAACAATAGATTAAATTCCTTTTGACCACAGCGATCCGTGGGAAAAGTTTAGAGGCTGCAATACAATACAATGTAATATTATTTAAGTTCATAACCCCTTAGATGCACAACATGGGCCTGGAATGCATATTGGCATCCACATTACTTCATCAATGATCAAAACATTCAACTCAAATCTTCTTGTATTCTCTCAAAATTTTGTTTTGGACATAAATGCACTGTAATTGAAGCTTAAAAACAGCAAACAGAAAACTGTGTAGAGAGAAAAGTGTAGAATTGCAATAAATGAGCTTTAAAACTGCTAAATATTCCCTCTGATGCCGAGAGGAGGGCCTTTAACATGATAATGCGGTCACGCACAGCAGAAGTCAGTAAAACTGCTTGTATGATATTTTTATCACACTCTAATGTTACATTTGTGTTTCTGATATTTTGAGGGGGTCCCTGATGAATTTGATATCATGAAAGTTTGGGAACCTATGCCCTAAGCAGCTGAGCACCTAACCAACGCCTCTGTTGTCAACAGTGTGCTGTCTCTCTCTTGCACAACAATAGCTTCAGACACATCTCTCCACCTTGACGGTCTAAAACCAGGCAGGGACTCTAGCAGCTAATGAAACGGAATGTTGAGTATGTAAAGAAGGATAGAGGGAACGAAGGAATAAGAGAGAGAATGGGAGAGAAAAAGACAGAGAGAGAGAGAGAGAGAGAGAGGGAGAGTGAGAGGGGAAGTGAACGAGAGAGTAAATGAGAGACTGTGAAAATAAAATATATTCATATTTTCCATTCCCTGGAGGTGTGTCGGGCTGATGTGCTGCGGCAGCATACTGTGATAAAAAGAGAGTAAGAATTTCGAACTAAGCCGTCCACGTGCCATGGCCCCACCCTTCCTCTCCTGTCCCATCCTCTCCCCTCCCCTCAACTCCTTTCCTCTACTCCCCATTCCTCCTCTCCTCTCCTCTCCTCTACTTCCTAAAGAAGCAGGGTAAAAAATAATAATAAAACATGAATAGTGACACAAGAGGTATAAAATAAACAAGAATGGAGCTATGTGGAGCTATATACAGGGAGTACCAGATCAATGTGGAGCTATATACAGGGAGTACCAGTACCAGATCAATGTGGAGCTATATACAGGGACTACCAGTACCAGATCAATGTGGAGCTATATACAGGGAGTACCAGATCAATGTGGAGCTATATACAGGGAGTACCAGATCAATGTGGAGCTATATACAGGGAGGTCCAGATCAATGTGCAGCTATATACAGGGAGTACCAGTACCAGATCAATGTGGAGCTATATACAGGGAGTACCAGTACCAGATCAATGTGGAGCTATATACAGGGAGTACCAGATCAATGTGGAGCTATATACAGGGAGTTCCAGATCAATGTGGAGCTATATACAGGGAGTACCAGATCAATGTGGAGCTATATACAGGGAGTACCAGATCAATGTGGTGCTATATACATGGAGTACCAGATCAATGTGGAGGTATATACAGGGAGTACCAGATCAATGTGGAGCTATATACAGGGAGTACCAGATCAATGTGGAGCTAAATACAGGGAGAACCAGATCAATGTGGACCTATATACAGGGGGTACCAGATCAATGTGGAGCTATATACAGGGAGTACCAGATCAATGTGGAGCTATATACAGGGAGTACCAGATCAATGTGGAGCTATATACAGGGAGTACTAGATCAATGTGGAGCTATATACAGGGAGTACCAGATCAATGTGGAGCTATATACATGGAGTACCAGATCAATGTGGAGCTATATACAGGGAGTACCAGATCAATGTGGAGCTATATACAGGGAGTACCAGATCAATGTGGACCTATATACAGGGAGAACAAGTTCAATGTGGAGCTATATACAGGGAGTACCATTACCAGATTAATGTGCAGCTATATACAGGGAGTACTTTGTTCAATGTGGAGCTATATACAGGGAGTACCAGATCAATGTGGAGCTATATACAGGGAGTACCAGTTCAATGTGGAGCTATATACAGGGAGTACCAGATCAATGTGGAGCTATATACAGGGAGTACCAGATCAATGTGGAGCTATATACATGGAGTACCAGATCAATGTGGAGCTATATACAGGGAGTACTAGATCAATGTGGAGCTATATACAGGGAGTACCATTACCAGATTAATGTGCAGCTATATACAGGGAGTACTTTGTTCAATGTGGAGCTATATACAGGGAGTACCAGTTCAATGTGGAGCTATATACAGGGAGTACCAGATCAATGTGGAGCTATATACAGGGAGTACCAGATCAATGTGGAGCTATATACAGGGAGTACTAGTACCAGATTAATGTGCAGCTATATACAGGGAGTACTTAGTTCAATGTGGAGCTATATACAAGGACTACCAGATCAATGTGGACCTATATACAGGGAGTACCAGATCAATGTGGAGCTATATACAGGGAGTACCAGATCAATGTGCAGCTATATACAGGGAGTACCAGATCAATGTGGAGCTATATACAGGGAGTACCAGTTCAATGTGGAGCTATATACAGGGAGTACCAGTTCAATGTGGAGCTATATACAGGGAGTACCAGATCAATGTGGAGCTATATACAGGGAGTACCAGATCAATGTGGAGCTATATACATGGAGTACCAGATCAATGTGGAGCTATATACAGGGACTGCCTGACAATTTTTTAAAAAGCTTTACAGATTTAGCCGACAATCTTTTCCATTGTGACTTAGTAGCGTGTGCAGACATTTTCATACTTTTAATTACTGTGTCCCTCGTGAGAATCGAACCCACAACCCTGGCATTGCAAGTGGCATGTTCCAACCGAGCCACACGGGACGCCAAGGAGCCCGAAGCTCCTGACCCACTCCGTAACAGCCCGTCGATGTGAATGGCGGCGTGCTCTCCCCTCGTCCTCCTACTGTCCACGATCAGCTTGGTCTTACTGACGTTGAGGGACGTCGACCTCCTCCCTCGTGGTCGGTATTCAGGCCTAACCACCGTTGTGTCGTCAGCAAACTCCATGATGGTGTTGGTAAGCCAGCTGATGGCTTATGACACGTTCACCCAGAGCGGATCTGATTGGTCAAGCATGTTTTTGAAAATAAAAGCACCTTGACTGCTCAGTGGTTAAAAAAGTACATGATGTACTTCCAGTAAAACATTTCCCTTCAGGCTTAAGTTCATTCCTTCTATCTGGAGAGGTAGTGATCACAGTATGACACAACGTTACTGTAGTTTTTACCCACAACTGTGCCCTGTTTTTGTAGGGTGAGAAGCCTGCACAGTGTTGTCTGCTGAGCTTCCTGAGTTGTGAGTTTCAAGACAGCCTGGAGGAGGAGAGGAGAAGGGGATGAGGAGAGGGGGATGAGGAGAGGGGGATGAGGAGAGGGGGATGTGGAGAGGGGGATGAGGAGAGGGGGATGTGGAGAGGGGATGAGGAGAGGGGATGAGGAGAGGGGGATGTGGAGAGGGGGATGAGGAGAGGGGGATGTGGAGAGGGGGATGAGGAGAGGGGGGATGAGGAGAGGGGGGATGTGGAGACACAACACAACGTTACTGGGGGGATGGGGGATGTGGGGGATGTGGAGAGGGGGGATGAGGAGAGGGGGGATGAGGAGAGGACAGGTGTCACACCAACTTTCTCCTCTGGGTTTCTGCATCCCTTGGCTGCGTTCACACGGGCAGCACAATTCTGATGTTATTTTCACTAATTGGTTATTGGATCAATCAGACTAGCTCTGAAAAAGATCTGATCTGAAAAGATCTGATGGCCAAACGAGCAATTAGTAAAAAAGAAAGATCAGAATTGGGCTGCCTGTGTGAACGCAGCCATTTACTTCTTACTTGATGATGCAATCAACCCAAAATACGTCTGTTGTTTCTCTCTGCCCTGCGGAGGCTCCAATAAACACACGATCACAGCATCCAAACAGCATCTATTTCAGAATGGGGTTTTGTTTCGTTGTGATTCTCAATCTTTCAGTACTTAGAAATGGCATTAATGAGCGTCGGGTTCCTGGTACAAAAAAAAAATCATGATGCAAAGCTCTCTTAAATGTGTTATTCTGGGATCTGAAACTGTACATGAATTCATCCTGATTTACTTCATGTGTTAATTGGCTCCGAACGCAGCTTTTCAGTTGAACGCTCCGTTCAATCCATTTCTCTTCTTTCATTCTCCACGTTCTCCAGGTAATATATTCTCCACGTTCTCTCTATACACCACAGGAGAACGTTAGGTAATGATATTCTCCACGTTCTCTTTATACACCACAGGAGAACGTTAGGTAATGATATTCTCCACGTTCTCTCTATACACCACAGGAGAACGTTAGGTAATGATATTCTCCACGTTCTCTCTATACACCACAGGAGAACGTTAGGTAATGATATACTTCACGTTCTCTCTATACACCACAGGAGAACGTTAGGTAATGATATTCTCCACGTTCTCTCTATACACCACAGGAGAACGTTAGGTAATGATAGTCTCCACGTTCTCTCTATACACCACAGGAGAACGTTAGGTAATGATATTCTCCACGTTCTCTCTATACACCACAGGAGAACGTTAGGTAATGATATTCTCCACGTTCTCTCTATACACCACAGGAGAACGTTAGGTAATGATAGTCTCCACGTTCTCTCTATACACCACAGGAGAACGTTAGGTAATGATATTCTCCACGTTCTCTCTATACACCACAGGAGAACGTTAGGTAATGATATTCTCCACGTTCTCTCTATACACCACAGGAGAACGTTAGGTAATGATATTCTCCACATTCTCTCTATACACCACAGGAGAACGTTAGGTAATGATATTCTCCACGTTCTCTCTATACACCACAGGAGAACGTTAGGTAATGATAGTCTCCACGTTCTCTCTATACACCACAGGAGAACATTAGGTAATGATATTCTCCACGTTCTCTCTATACACCACAGGAGAACGTTAGGTAATGATATTCTCCACGTTCTCTCTATACACCACAGGAGAACGTTAGGTAATGATATTCTCCACGTTCTCTCTATACACCACAGGAGAACGTTAGGTAATGATATTCTCCACGTTCTCTCTATACACCACAGGAGAACGTTAGGTAATGATATTCTCCACGTTCTCTCTATACACCACAGGAGAACATTAGGTGATGATAATTGCATTGTGCTGCTTGCATGATTCCTCTGTCTGCACATTAGAATAGGACGTGTATAAGCAGATTCCTCTCACCAGAGAAGCATATGGTTTATTCTTTAATCTCTCTTGAGATGCTTTCCAAATGAAACCCTGGTTCCCTTTTTAAAAGTATTGCACTGAATTAGGAATAGGGTTCCATTTGGGAACCATCCTAGGAAACCTCTCAGTTGACTGGACTGAAAGCAGAGTACACAGTCAGGACATTTCACTTCATCCTTCTATAAATATGGGAGTTATACTGCTCTTTGAAGATTTAAACAGACCTTGAATTATTATCATTCCAGCCGAATCATAATGATGAGTTTTTATACAATGGCACGTCAAGTGTCTTGTTCCTCATTGCTCCTCCTCGTCTGTCTACTCGTCTGAAGGGTTTTGAACCCAGACGCCCACAGAATCGAAGATGCTTTGTTCATCTGTAGCTGTAGACCTTCCTTTTCCAAGGCTGTCTGTCTGTCTGTCTGTCTGCATTATGATTGTTTGTGTGTGTGTGTGTGTGTGTGTGTGTGTGTGTGTGTGTGTGTGTGTGTGTGTGTGTGTGTGTGTGTGTGTGTGTGTGTGTGTGTGTGTGTGTGTGTGTGTCATCATTGTGGTAGTAGTGCATGACAAACAGCCAGTGAAATTATATATTGTGCCTGGTTTATAGTTGGTTATGAATATTGAATGGTAGAGTACAGATCAAATGAAAGCTGTGACACAGAGAGAAGAGAGAGAAGAGAGAGGTGGAGGAGACCATGAAACTGCATTGTGTTTTATAATAAGGTGTGGTGGGATACAATATGGCTGGATGGAGATGATTAACTTAGTTAATTCAACTGTACAATATGGCTGGATGAAGATGATTCATTTAGTTAATTCAACTGTACAATATGGCTGGATAAAGATGATTCATTTAGTTTATTCAACAATAGAATATGGCTGGACGAAGATGATTCATTTAGTTTATTCAACTGTACAATATGGCTGGATGAAGATGATTCATTTAGTTAATTCAACAGTAGATATGGCTGGATGAAGATGATTCACTTAGTTTATTCAACAATAGAATATGGCTGGACGAAGATGATTCATTTAGTTTATTCAACAATAGAATATGGCTGGACGAAGATGATTCATTTAGTTTATTCAACTGTACAATATGGCTGGATGAAGATGATTCATTTAGTTAATTCAACAGTAGATATGGCTGGATGAAGATGATTCACTTAGTTTATTCAACAATAGAATATGGCTGGACGAAGATGATTCATTTAGTTAATTCAACTGTACAATATGGCTGGATGAAGATGATTCACTTAGTTTATTCAACAATAGAATGTGGCTGGATGAAGATGATTCATTTAGTTTATTCAACAATAGAATATGGCTGGATGAAGATGATTCACTTAGTTAATTCAACAATAGAATGTGGCTGGATGAAGATGATTCACTTACTTAATTCAACTGTATAATATGGCTGGATGAAGATGATTCATTCCCCTCTTCATTAGATTCTAATTTCAACCATCTTTTATGTTGAATTATACAACCTTGCAGAAAAACAGCATCTGGAAGTATGTTCTGATGTGATACAGGGCTCAGTTTCTTTAAGGTTTTCACAGTAAATATTGTTTTATTTCATCACATGAAATCTTGCGCATCAGCCGGATAAACAACTGATTCTGCCAAGTGCAGGGTGCAAGATTTTTGGTTTTCTCCAATGATTCATTTTGGCATTAAAAGAAGTGTGGCTTCGTTTTATCTTCTGGATTACCGTTTCCGATTGAACACAGCAGTTACTTGTGGAACGGGTCAGCATGATTCACTTCTATTCTCCGGACAGGACAACAGACAGAAACAGTTGACCCATTCATATCGCTACAGTAGCACAGCGCAGTAATATAGTACAGTAATATAGTACAGTAATACAGTACAGTAGTATAGTACACTAGTATAGTACAGTAACATAGTACAGAAGTAAAGTACAGTAGTATAGTACAGTAGCATAGTGCAGTAATGTAGTACAGTAATATAGTACAGTAGTATCGTACAGTAGCATAAAGCAGTAGTATAGTACAGTAATAGTGCAGTAATATGGTACAGTAATATAGTACAGTAGTATTGTACACTAGTATAGTACAGTAACATAGAAAAGAAGTAAAGTACAGTAGTAAAGTACAGTAACATAGTACAGTGGTATAGTACAGTAGCATAGTACAGTAATATAGTACAGTAATATAGTATAGTAGTATAGTAAACACGTATAGTACAGTAGCATAGTACAGTAATATAGTACAGTAGCATAGCACAGTAATATAGTACAGTAATATAGTATAGTAGTATAGTAAACACGTATAGTACAGTAGCATAGTCCAGAAGTAAAGTGCAGTAGTATATTACAGTAAAATAGTACAGTAGTATAGTACAGTAGCATAGTACAGTAATATAGATCAGTAATATAGTACAGTAGTATCGTATAGTAACATAGTACAGTAGTATAGTATAGTAACATAAAACAGTAGTATAGTACAGTAATATAGATCAGTAGTATCGTATAGTAACATAGTACAGTAGTATAGTATAGTAACATAAAACAGTAGTATAGTACAGTAACATAGTACAGTAACATAGTACAGTAGCATAGTACAGTAGTATAGTACAGTAGCATTGTACAGTAGTATCGTACAGTAGCATAAAACAGTAGTATAGTACAGTAACATAGTACACTAGTATAGTACAGTAATATAGTACAGTAGCATAGTACACTAGTATAGTACAGTAGCATAGTACAGTAATATAGTACAGTAGTGTAGTACAGTAACATAGTACAGTGGTATAGTACAGTAACATAGTACAGTTGTATAGTACAGTAAAATAGTACAGTAGTATAGTGCAGTAGCATAGTACAGTAGCATAGTACAGTAGCATAGTACACTAGTATAGTACAGTAGCATAGTACAGTAATATAGTACAGTAGTGTAGTACAGTAACATAGTACAGTGGTATAGTACAGTAACATAGTACAGTAGCATAGTACACTAGTATAGTACAGTAGCATAGTACAGTAGCATAGTACACTAGTATAGTAGAGTAGCATAGTACAGTGGCATGGTACAGTGGTATGGTACAGTAGTATGGTACAGTAGCATAGTACAGTAACATAGTACAGTAGTGTAGTACAGTGCCATAGTACAGTGGTATAGTAGAGTAGCATAGTACAGTAGCATAGTACAGTGGTATAGTACAGTAGTATAGTACAGTAGCATAGTACAGTAACATAGTACAGTAGTGTAGTACAGTGCCATAGTACAGTGGTATAGTACAGTAGTACAATACAGTAGCATAGTACAGTAGCAGGGTACACTAGTATAGTACAGTAGCATAGTACAGTAACATAGTACAGTAGTGTAGTGCAGTACCATAGTACAGTGGTATAGTATAGTAACATAGTACAGTAGTGTAGTACAGTACCATAGTACAGTGGTAAAGTACAGTAACATAGTACACTAGTATAGTACAGTAGCATAGTACAGTAATATAGTACAGTTGTGTAGTACAGTAACATAGTACAGTGGTATAGTACAGTAACATAGTACACCAGTATAGTACAGTAGTGTAGTACAGTAGTATAGTACAGTGGTATAGTACAGTAACATAGTACACTAGTATAGCACAGTAGTGTAGTACAGTAATATAGTACAGTAGTATAGTACAGTAACATAGTACAGTAGTATAGTACAGTATCATAGTACAGTAGTATAGTACAGTATCATAGTACAGAATTTAAGAGGATGGGAGACCCACAGTGTAGTCGTGGACCAAATGCCAAAGTGCATTAAAAAAATCATCGAAGACAAATTATGTTAACCTAAAACGTTTAATAACGACATTTATAGTAAAATATTATTTTGGAATGGGAATGAGAGGGCTACTTACAGTGTTGGTAAGGGCAGCAGTGATTGCTGGTACGAGTAGAGTTGTACAGAGGCTTGACTTCAGTGCAGGACAGGGGTTGAAGTGTTCAGAGGCTTCAGTGCAGGACAGGGGTTGAAGTGTTCAGAGGCTTCAGTGCAGGACAGGGGTTGAAGTGTTCAGAGGCTTCAGTGCAGGACAGGGGTTGAAGTGTTCAGAGGCTTCAGTGCAGGACAGGGGTTGAAGTGTTCAGAGGCTTCAGTGCAGGACAGGGGTTGAAGTGTTCAGAGGCTTCAGTGCAGATAAAGGATCATCATGGATGGATGGATGGTGTTGGAGAAGTGCCCTGAGGGCAGGACAAGAGAGTTCTCATCTATATTATTCATAGCCGTCTATTTACCGCCACACACCAACGCTGGCACTAAGACCAGCACTCAATGAGCTGTAGAAGGCCATAAGCAAACAAGAAATGCTCATCCCGAAGCGGCGCTCCTAGCGCCCGGGGACTTTAATGCAGGCAAACTTAAATTAGTTCTACCTAATTTCTACCAGCATGTCACAAGTGCAACCAGAGGAATAAAAACTCTAGACCAATGGCATTGAGGAGTATAACACCTCAGTCGCCGGCTTCGTTATAAATGCGTCAATGATGTCATCCCCACACCATAGTGTCCAGAAAGCTCATCACTAAGCTAAGGACCCTGGGACTGAAAACCACCTCCCTCTGCAACTCGATCCGGGACTTCCTGACGGGCCGCCCCCCCCAGGTGGTAAGGGTAGGCAACAACACATCTGCCACAATGATCCTCAACACCGGGGGCCCCTCAGGGGTGCGTGCTAAGTCCCCTCCCATACTCACTGTTCACCCACGACTGCGTGGCCAAGCATGACTGCGTGGCCAAGCATGACTCCATCACCGTCATTAAGTTTGCTGACAACACAACGGTGGTAGGCCTGATCACCGACAACAATGAGACAGCCTACAGGGAGGAGGTCAGAAACCTGCCAGTGTGGTGCCAGGACAACAACCTCTCCCTCAACGTGAGCAAGACAAAGGAGATGGACTACAGGAAAGGGAGGGCCAAACACGCCCCCATTCATGACAGGGCTGTAGTGGAGCGAGTCGAGAGCTTGAAGTTCCTTGGTGTCCACATCACCAACAAACTATCACGGTCCAAACACACCAAGAAAGTTGTGAAGAGGGCACGACAACACCTTTTCCTCCTGAGCAGACTGAAAAGATTTGGCATGGGTCCCCAGATCCTCAAAAAGTTCTACAGCTGCACCATCGAGAGCATCCTGACCGGTTGCATCACCGCCAGGTATGGCAACTGCGTACGTCCAAGTACATCACTTGGGCCAAGGTTCCTGCCATCCAGGACCTATATACTAGGTGGTGTCAGAGGAAGGCCCAAAAAATTGTCAAAGACTCCAGCCACCCTAGTCATTGACTGTTCTCTCTACTAACGTATGGCAAGCGGTACCGGAGCGCCAAGTCTAGGTCAAAACAGCTTCTTAAACAATTTAAAGGCAATGCTACCAAATACTAATTGAGTGTATGCAAACTTCCGACCCACTGAGAATGTGATGAAAGAAATAAAAGCTGAATTAAATCATTCTCTCTACTATTATTCTGACATTTCACGTTCTTAAAATAAAGTGTTGATCCTAACTGACCTAAGACAGGATTAAATGTCAGGAATTGTGAAAAACTGAGTTTAAATGTATTTGGCTAAGGTGTATGTAAACTTCCGACTTCAACTGTATGTAAATAAGGTATTTATTTTTTAATTTTTATATTTTGCAAAAATGTATAAAAAACTGTTATTGCTTTGTCATTATGGGGTATTGTGATGTCATTATGGTTATTGTGATGTCATTATGGTTATTGTGATGTCATTATGGGGTATTGTGATGTCATTATGGGGTATTGTGATGTCATTATGGGGTATTGTGTGTAGATTGCTGAGTTTTTTTTTGTATTTAATCAATTCTAGAATAAGGCTGAAACGTAACAAAATGTGGTAAAAAGTCAAGTGGTCTGAATACTTTGCGATGGAACTGTACCTCCTCCGTCTCCTGTACTTTGAAAAAACGTATTTGAATTGAATAATATTGCAAAAATGCTCAAATATCACTCTTCACTTTCAATCTCTATCCAACAATGGCCCCAAGCTTCTCAACACATAAAACCCCCATAATGCTCTATGGCACATCCGCAATACAACACACTAGGTTCATTATCTGATTCCAATCCTATGATTGGATGGACAACATGTGAGTTTATACTTGGAGGACGTCCTCTGGAAGTGGTCATAATTACCATGTATGTCTATGGAAGGGTTGAGGCCTATGAACCTCATTAGTTTTGTATTGAAGTGAATGTAGCCAGAGGAGGACGGAAGCTAGCTGTCCTTCGGCTACACCATGGTGCTACCCCAGTCAGTGCTGCTGAAGTTACTGTAGACCTTCATTGGAAAACAGCGTGTTTTAATCAATTATTTGGTGACATTTTTTGTTATATCTAAAAAGGATTACTTTGGAAATAATGTTTCACTATTTTTATTTTCACGGAGGAGTATGGTCCTCCCATTTCTCCTCTGAGGAGCCTCCATTGGTACAGTAACATTGTAGAGTAATATAGTACAGTAGTATAGTACAGTAGTATAGTACAGTGGTATAGTACAGTAGTATAGTACAGTGGTATAGCACAGTAGTATAGTACAGTAGTATAGTACAGTGGTATAGTACAGTAGTATAGTACAGTAGTATAGTACAGTAGTATAGTACAGTGGTATAGTACAGTAGTATAGTACAGTAGAATAGTACAGTAGTAAAGTAGTATGGTGCAGGAGTGTAGTGCAGTAGTATAGTACAGTAGTATAGTACAGTGGTATAGTACAGTAGTATAGTACAGTGGTATAGTACAGTGGTATAGTACAGTAATATAGTACAGTAGTATAGTACAGTGGTATAGTACAGTAATATAGTACAGTAGTATAGTACAGTAGTATAGTACAGTGGTATAGTACAGTAGTATAGTGCAGTAGTATAGTACAGTGGTATAGTACAGTATTGTAGTACAGTAGTATAGTACAGTGGTATAGTACAGTAGTATAGTACAGTAGTAAAGTACAGTATTATAGTGCAGTGGTATAGTACAGTAGTATAGTACAGTAGTATAGTACAGTGGTATAGTACAGTAGTATAGTACAGTGGTATAGTACAATAGTACAGTACAGTGGTATAGTACAGTAGTATAGTACAGCAGTATAGTACAGTAGTATAGTACAGTAGTATAGTACAGTAGTGTAGTAGAGTAGTAAAGTACAGTAGTATAGTACAGTAGTATAGTACAGTAGTATAGTACAGTAGTGTAGTAGAGTAGTAAAGTACAGTATTATAGTACAGTAGTATAGTACAGTAGTGTAGTAGAGTAGTAAAGTACAGTAGTATAGTACAGTAGTATAGTACAGTAGTATAGTACAGTAGTGTAGTAGAGTAGTAAAGTACAGTATTATAGTACAGTAGAATAGTACAGTGGTAAAGTAGTATGGTGCAGGAGTGTAGTACAGTAGTATAGTACAGTAGTATATTACAGTAACAAAGTACAGTAGTATAGTACAGTAACATTGTAATGTAGTAACATAGTACAGTAACGTAGTTACTCTCTCTCTCTCTCTCTCTCTCTCTCTCTCTCTCTCTCTCTCTCTCTCTCTCTCTCTCTCTCTCTCTCTCTCTCATCTCTCTCGCTCTCATCTAATTCTGTTTGTCTCTCTCTCTGTCTCTCATTGTCTCTCTCTCTCTTCATTCTGTGTCTCTCTCTTTTCATCTCACTCTCTCTCTCTCTCTCTCTCTCTCTCTCTCTCCTTCTGTCCTTCTCTCACTTTTTCTCTCTCACTTGCTCTCTACACTAGACAACAACAAAACAAAATGACAATATCTTAACACAAGGTCTGTTATTAATCCACGCATCCTTTCATCGACCTCTTCTATTCTTCACCCTACCTTGTTTGTTCTTTTGGTGAGTAAATGAGGGTGGTGACCTCAGACATTTCTGCATGGCTACTTCCTCTCTCTCTTTCTGTCTCTCTCCCTCCCTCCATCACGGTCTAGCGGAGGATGAAGAGCGGAGGGCACTCAGATGGCATAAGAGAGAAAAGGTTTCGAGAGAGGAAAAGAGAGCGAGACGAGAGGTAGAGAGAAATCAGATCGAAAGATGGAGAGATGGAGAGAGAGAAAAAGAGAGAGAAGGACAAGAATAGAGGGCAGACTCTTAGCAGACTGTTTAGTAATTACATGGTATAAAGCAATCAGGTAGAACACTGGTCCTAAATTAGCTCAGCACAACAACAGAACCAGCATTGGAGGAACCCAGGGGTCACATACCCCCTGGTAGCCCACAGCGATGTACTGCAGTGTGTGATCACGTAAACATATGTTTCCTATGGCAATAATGCCCCTTTATTTGAGAGAGAGAGAGCAAGAGAGAGAGAGAGAGAGAGAGAGAGAGAGAGAGAGAGAGAGAGAGAGAGAGAGAGAGAGAGAGAGAGAGAGAGAGAGAGAGAGAGAGAGAGAGAGAGAGAGAGAGAGAGAGAGAGAGAGAGAGAGAGAGAGAGAGAGAGAGAGAGAGCGAGAGAGAGCGAGAGAGAGAGCGAGAGCGAGAGAGAGAGTGAGAGCGAGAGAGAGAGCGAGAGAGAGCGAGAGAGAGAGGCTAATCCATTCTAATCAACCTGGAGCCACTTTACTCCTTCATTACTAAACAAGAGAAAGAGCTTCAGCTTCTCCACAACAAACAGAATGGTGGCAATTAGCATTTAGAGAAACCAGAGAGAGAGGGGTGGGGCGGTCCATAAAGAATATAATCCATAGAACGTTCTTGGAACCTCTAAACCTGTCAATTTGACTAGTCCCAGTCGGTATTAGATAGAATGCAGCGGCCCCATCCACCTGTGGGGAACCTGTGGTTACCTAAGTTATCCCATTGGCTCACAGCAACAACGTCACTATTTTTAAAATGCAAAGTTCTTGTTGTCTGCTTAAGAAGAGTACAACATGTCTAAAGATACCTTTCCATTGCTCTCACTACTTAGAAAAACGGAATATTTAAAACCTCTACGGGATAGGGGGCAGTGTTAGGAAGTACGGAGAGTCTGACGTGCCCAAAGTAAACTGCCTGTTAATCAGGCCCAGAAGCTAGGATATACATATAATTGGTAGTATTGGATAGGAAACACTCTGAAGTTTCTAAAAACTGTGTAAAAGAATGTCTGTGAGTATAACAGAACTGATATGGCAGGCAAAAACCAGAGTAAAATCCATCCGGATTTTCATTATTATTTTTTATTAACCTTTTTCTCCTGGCTGCCTATGGGATTCAACGTTATCTAGGACACAGACTGCAGTACCTATGGCTTCCACTAGATGTCAACAGTCTTTAGACAGGTTTTATTTTTTTATGTCACAGTTTTTCCATTGACTTGCTATTGACTACAGAGGGAATTAGCTCCCAGATTGCAGTTCCTATGGCCTCCACTAGATGTCAACAGCCTTTAGACATGGTTTCAGGCTTGTTTTTTTGAAAAACGACCAAGAATAAGACGTTTTAGGAAGTGGTCTATTGACACGGGCACTACTGTTTTCTTGTAGCGTGACTGTGTCTGGCAGCTCTTCGTTATTTTTCCTTTCTATTGAATACGCTATTGTCCGATTGAAATATTATAGTTTATTTAGATATTTGACACCCTTAGAAACATCGTTTGACTTGTTTCGACAAACTTTACCGGTACTATTAAGATGTATTTGTCTGCATGTTTTGAACGCTTTTGATCAGGTGGAATACTGAACAAAACACACCAAACAGAGTTTTCATGATATAAAGAGAGACTTTATCTTTAGACATGGTTTCATGTCTGCATACATTGATATCACATTTTGATCTCCACCAATTTGAGGATTGGATTGAGCCATGAATTGTAATTATTGTAAGCAGACATTTCAGACATTTCAGTTGTACAGAGGGACCAGACAGGGATGTCCTTTGTCCAGTTATTTATTATCTTTAGCCACAGAACCCCTAGTATCAATAATTACAATTCATGGCTCAATCCAATCAAAGTAGAGAAATTGGTGGAGATCAAAATGTGATATCAATGTATGCAGACATGAAACCATGTCTGAAGATAATTACAATTCATGGCTCGTATTGTGTAGCTCCAACAGAGGAAGATCTTCAAAGGTAAGCAATTTATTTTATTACTATTTTTGAGTTTTATGACACCTGTGTAGGTTATGAAGGTTATGAATTTATGCTAATGGGGGAAGTATGTGAGGCGCTGTCTTCAGACAATCAAATGCTATGCTTTCACAGTAAAGCCTTTTTTAAATCTGACAACGCTGTTAGATTATTAAGTCTCTAAGCTTTTGAATGCTCTAACACAACCCTAACCCTAACCCTAACCTTAACTATTTTCATGAATGTTTAATATTATGACTTTTGTATTTTGAATTTCACCGGATGTTGTCGAGGTGAGACGCTACCGTCCCACCTAGCCCTAAGAAGTTAACTACTTAGGGAGCATCGGGGCGCTACTCCCGACACTACCCGGTGAAATGTAAGGCGCCAAATTTAAAATCCAAAAGTTGAATTATTAAAAGTGTTGCATAGTCATCAAAAGCTCTGATTCTTGGCAATATCACAGCGTTGTCAGATTTCAAAAAGGCTTTACGGCGAAAGCACAACATTTGATTCCAGAGGCTGACCCAAAACAACGTCGCCGCAGAAGTGGTAGACGGAGCGGCCTTCTGGTCAGATTTCGGAGGCGCGCACGCCACCCACCGCTTCTGAGTATATTACTCGCTAATGTTCCGTCTCTAGACAACAAGGTAGACACAATTAGGGTAAGGTTTGCTTTCCAGAGAGACATACATCCGGGAGTGTAACATACTCTGTTTCACAGAAACATGGTTCTCTGGGGACATGCTGTCGAAGTCAACACAGCCACCGGTATTCTTTGTGCGTCGTGACGACAGAAATAAACATCTCTCCCGGAAGAAGAAGGGCGGATGTGTATGTTTTATGATTAGCGACTCATGATGTAATTGTAACGACATACAGGAACTCAAGTCCTTCTGTTCACCTCACAATCAAATGCCAACCGTATTATCAGTCAAGATAATTCTCGTTGGTTATTGTCACAGCCATGCATATCCCCCCCTCAAGCCGATACTACGACGGCCCTCAAGGAACTCCACTGCACTCTATGCAAACTGGAAACCACATATCCTGAGTCTGCATTTATTGTAGCTAAGGATTTTAACTTCTTAGGGAGCAGCACACGAGGTGACCGTTTTGGAGACCCTGGCGTGCCCAAAGTAAAATGCCTCCCATTCAGGCCCAGAAAATAGGATATGCACATATTTAGTACCATTGGATAGGAAACACTCTGAATTTTCTAAAAGTGTTAACATTTTGTCTGTGAATAAAACAAAACGGATATGGCAGGCGAAACCCCTCCCTTATGAAAATGCCCTTATAAGGGCATATGAATGCAGTACTAACGCTTCCTCTGGATGTCAACAGTCTCGAGAAAGTGTTCTGATTCATTTTAGATGCTATTAGAGCAGAGAAGAAGAGGAATCAGGAAGTGTCCCAATAGATGTCCTTTACAAGACAACGCGCGCTTCCGCCAGGCACATTCTTTGTTTTTTTCCTTTCTTATCGCCCAGTTTATATTCCTGTTAAAACATTATGCTATTTCTACATAAAAGTGTTCCTAAGGATACATTTACAATGATGTTTGATTGTTCTTGGACAAGTTTATAGGTATAAGTTGAACGAGTTCTCTTCACGTTTCAATGGAGGAGTCGGCATATTTGGCATATTTAGTCATGCCATTCAGATTATCGAACTCACCTGCAGTCTTCCAATCATTGATCAATGACACTCTTATGGATCTGTTGAATCGGTTCGTCTTTGTTTACCTCGAGACGACATCCTGATCTTCCCCAAGACCCTTCTGGAACACATCCTGCACCATCCGCCAAGTACTGAGACGCTCTCCTGCAGAGTCAATGATACGTCAAGATTGAGAATTGTGAGTTCCATGTATCCAAAGTCTCCTTCCTTGGCCACATTATCTCTACTGCCGGCATCCAAACGAACCAAATGTTAAGGTTAAGGTTGGCCACCTCCGGACCCCCGTTCACCCTGACCTCCTGACCTGAGCTCGTCCCTTCGTAGTAGAGGAACAGCGGAACGAGGGGGACAAAAAACTGCAACCCATGTGCCTTTCTCTCCAAGCGATTCTCGCCAGCGGAACGCAACTATGATGTAGGCAACCAGTAGCTTTTGGCAGTTAAGTGGGCCTTTAAGGAGTGGAGACACTGGTTGGAGGGGGTGCGTCATCCCTGCGTGATTTGGATGGACCACAAGAGCCTGGTCTCCATCCAATAAGCCAAAAGCTTGAACACTCGCCATGCTAGGCGGGCTGATTTTTAACAGATTCAACTTCACGCTAGCCTATCGCCCGGGATCCAAAGAACCAGAAAGCAAACGCCCCAGAAAGCAGACGATGCCTCCAAGCGTCGATCGCTTTTCCAAGGCAGCCCATTTCATCACCCTACCCAAGTTGCCCTCGGCCAAGGAGACAGGCAACTTCTTGATTAACCATGTCTTTCGGTTACTCGGACTCCCCCAGGACATTGTCTCTGACCATGGCCCCCAGTTTGTCGCACTGTATTTGAAAGCCTTCTGCTCCCTGTTGGGTGTGTCGGTGAGTCTCTCCTCTGAATTCTACTCACAGTCGAATGGGCAGACTGAGTGGGTCAACCAGGAGCTGCAGAAGGTCCTCCACTGCTTTCTCTCCTCTCAGAACACCAATATGATCAAATTCCTTGTCTGGGCCAAATTTGCACAAAACTCACTGCCCAACTCATCCACTGGACTGTCCTCATTTGAGTGTCAGTTTGGGTTTGTGGCCCCCCCGTTTCCTGAACAAGACGCCGAAGTGGGGGTACTCTCAGCAGAGGCGTTCATTTGATGATGACCCGAGCGTGATCCTCCTTGCCGTCGGGCAACACTACCAGGCAAGCCAGGCAAGCAAGCACCGAAGACCCCTTTGGGGTGAAGAGAACGCGTTCAAATTATACCTTTCAACTTTGTCCAAACAAATCAAACATCATTTTTAAAGTATCCTTAGGTATCCTTTTATGTATATTTACTACAATATTTGAACCGGATTATAGCCTGAACGATAGGAAAGGAAAAAAACACAGAGCGTTTTGAGACCGTGAACGCGCATGTCATCGAGTTCCGGGGTCCACGTCTAAGTTATTCTTCTATTCTCTTCTAATTCAACCTAACGTCATCAAACCCTGTCTAAAGACTGTTGACATCTAGTGGAAGCCATAGGTACTGCAGTCTGTGTCCTAGATAACGTTGAATCCCATAGGCAGCCAGGAGAAAAAGGTTAATAAAAAATAATAATGAAAATCCGGATGGATTTTCCTCTGGTTTTCGCCTGCTATATCAGTTCTGTTATACTCACAGACATTATTTTAACGGTGTTAGAAACTTCAGAGTGTTTCCTATCCAATAGTACTAATTATGTGCATATCCTAGTTTCTGGGCCTGAGTGGCAGGTATTTTACTTTGGGCACGCCAGACTCTCCAAAACCGACACCTCGGCTGCCGCTCCCTAAATAGTTAAAAGCGAGCTTTCGGAAGTTCACCAATAAAGAGCTTGAGTCTCAGCAATCCTGTCTCAAGTTGGTAAGGACCACAACGGCCCCTCTGCCCCCTCGACCGGTTGACTGCCGCAATGCCTATACCGTCCGGTGTCTGCTGGAGTTTCGTCGGGTCCGGGGCAACCTGCAGTATCTGGTGGACTGGGAGTGTTATGGCCCCAAGGAGGGGGCATGGGTGCCTGCCTGGGACATCCTGGACCCGGGCCTTGTTCGGGATTTCAACCAACTACGTGGTGGTTGTCCCAGCTCCGCGACTGAAGATGCTCCTAGAATGGGGGGGTACTGTCATGGTTCCACCTGTCACCAGAGGGTGGCAGAGATCACCCTAGAGACTATAATGACAATAATGAGTGTTTTCAGTTACTAATTAGGATTTCCTTTTTAGAGAGGGGGGTTTTATGTTACCCTTTGCAGAAGCTTGATTTGTTTGCCGTGTGCGTTGTCTCTTGAGTGAGTCGTCTCTTGAGTGAGTCCGAGTCAACAGATGAATCACCTCAAATCAAATCAAATCAAATCAAATCAAATTTTATTTGTCACATACACATGGTTAGCACCTTTGTGGTGACATCATGTCTAGCAGTCAGGACATAGTTCTACATAGAGCCATGACTACATGGAACTCTATTCCACATAAAGTAACTGACACAAGCAGTAAAATTTGAAATAAAAAACAGATAACAAAACATTTTATGGAACAGCGGGGACTGTGAAGCAACACAAACATTGGCACAGACACATGCATACACACACACAATAACATATGCACTTTACATACACATGGATTTAGTACTGTATATATGTGGTAGTGGTGGAGTAGGGGCCTGAAGGCACATAGTGTGTTGTGAAATCTGTAAATGAAATGTAATGTTTTTTAAAATTGCATAACCGGCCTTAATTTTGCTGGACCCCAGGAAGAGTAGCTGCTGCTTTGGCAGCAGCTAATGGGGATACATAATAAATGCGAAAACACATACAAGTACAAATGTCTAGCAGTATGAGGACATCAACAGATGAATCACCTTGGTGGTGGAGTCATGTCTATCAGTAAGAGGACATCAACAGATGAATCACCTTAGTGGTGAAGTCATGTCTATCAGTCAGAGGACATCAACAGATGAATCACCTTAGTGGTGAAGTCATGTCTATCAGTCAGAGGACATCAACAGATGAATCACCTTAGTGGTGAAGTCATGTCTATCAGTCAGAGGACATCAACAGATGAATCACCTTATGAATGGTTGAAGTCAGTGCAGTCGCGCATTAGATAGCACATTTCTCAACATTTCACATACCATAAAACTTTTTTTGGTTTTTCTGGCTGTTTGTCTACTACCACAATGATGACACACACACGGTAAGGAGATGGGAGCTGATACAAATGTTACTTAATATTCATGATGTTACATTTTTTTGAGAGGGTTCTTTATGAAAAAATTATGAATTATGAGCAGAGACATAGCCCTGTATCCCCCCTCCAAAATACGGAGATGAAGAACAGGACAGTAGTCAGTCCAGAAACATCACAGTGAGATTTTCACGGGGCAACATTTGAGCAGACAGGTGACAAATGTGCCAAACCCATTCCACCTCGAGCTCTTCTGTATCAGTTAGCTGTCAACACTGTCAAGAGGAAGTTGAGAAAGACCACAACTCCGAAACGCTCACAGTACCTTTGAGGACAATGTGACAGGAACGCGCACACTTGCACGCGCACACATACACACTCACACACACACTGTCATTGTGTGGCGAATTGACTGCCAGCTTGATATTTCAGTTCTTATTCTGTGACATTTGTCTGACTGAACAGAGTTGTCAGGGCAGAGAGGAGAGGGGGAGAGTAGGAGAGGAGGGATACAGTTGAAGTCGGAAGTTTACATACAACTTAGCCAAATTCCTTTTAAAATCAGTTTTCACAATTCCTGACATTTAATGCTGGTAATAATTCCCTGTGTTAGGTCAGTTAGGATCACCACTTTATTTTAAGAATGTGAAATGTCCGAATAATAGTAGAAATAATGATTTATTTCAGCTTTTATTTCTTTCATCACATTTGGTAGTATTGCCTTTAAATTGTTTAACTTGGGTCAAACGTTTCGGGTAGCCTTCCACAAGCTTCCCACAATAAGATGGGTGAATTTTGGCCCATTCCTCCTGACAGAGCTGGTGTAACTGAGTCAGGTTTGTAGGCCTCCTTGCTCGCACACGCTTTTTCAGTTCTGCCCACAAATTTTCTATAGGATTGAGGTCAAATCAAATCAAATCAAATTTATTAATAAAGCCCCCCTTACATCAGCTGATGTCACAGAGTGCTGTACAGAAACCCAGCCTAAAACCCCAAACAGCAAGCAATGCAGGTGTAAAACCACGGTGGCTAGGAAAAACTCCCTAGAAAGGCCAAAACCTAGGAAGAAACCTAGAGAGGAACCAGGCTGTGAGGGGTGGCCAGTCCTCTTCTGGCTGTGCCGGGTGCAGATTATAACAGAACATGGAAAAGATTTTAAAATATTCATAAAACAGGCAGAACAGTTGAAACTGGAGAAGCAGCATGGCCAGGTGGACTCGGGACATCAAGGAGTCATCAGGCCAGGTAGGCCTTGAGTAATGGTCCTAATGCTCAGGTCCTCCGAGAGAGAGAGAAAAAAAAGAAAGAGAGAGAGAGATAATTAGAGAGAGCATACTTAAATTCGCACAGGTCACCAGATAAGAGAAGAAATACTCCAGATATAACAGACGGACCCTAGCCCCCCGACACATAAACTACTGCAGCATAAATACTGGGGGCTGAGACAGGAGGGGTCGGGAGACACTGTGGCCCGTCCGACGATACCCCGGACAGGGCCAAACAGGCAGGATATAACCCCACCCACTCTGCCAAAGCACAGCCCCACACCACTAGAGGATATCTTCAACCACCAACTTACCATCCTGAGACAAGGCTGAGTATAGCCCACAAGATCTCTGCCACGGCACCAGTAAGCCAGTGACTCAGCCCCTGAGGCAGAGAATCCCAGTGGAGGGGAACCGGCCAGGCAAAGACAGCAAGGGTGGTTCGTTGCTCCAGTGCCTTTCCGTTCACCTTCACACTCCTGGGCCAGACTACACTCAGTCATAGGACCTACTGAAAAGATGAGTCTTCAATAAGACTTAAAGGTTGAGACCGAGTCTGCGTCTCTCACATGGATAGGCAGACTATTCCATAAAAATGGAGCTCTATAGGAAAAAGCCCTGCCTCCAGCTGTTTGCTTCGAAATTCTCGGGACAGTAAGGAGGCATGCGTCTTGTGACCGTAGCGTACGTGTAGGTATGTACGGCAGGACCAAATCGAAAAGATAGGTAGGGGCAAGCCCATGTAATGCTTTGTAGGTTAGCAGTAAAACCTTGAAATCAGCCCTTGCCTTAACAGGAAGCCAGTGTAGAGGCTAGTACTGGAGTAATATGAATACATTTCGGGGTTCTAGTCAAGATTCTAGCAGCCGTGTTTAGCACTAACTGAAGTTTATTTAGTGCTTTATCCGGGTAGCCGGAAAGTAAAGCATTGCAGTAGTCTAACCTAGAAGTTACAAACGCATGGATTAACTTTTCTGCATCATTTTTGGACAGAAAATTTCTGATATTTACAATGTTACGTAAATGGAAAAAAGCTGTCCTTGAAACAGTCTTGATATGTTCATCAAAAGAGAGATCAGGGTCCAGAGTAACGCCGAGGTCCTTCACAGTTTTATTTGAGACGACTGTACAACCATCAAGATTAATTGTCAGATTCAACAGAAGATCTCTTTGTTTCTTGGGACCTAGAACTAGCATCTCTGTTTTGTCAGAGTTTAAAAGTAGAACATTTTCCGCCATCCACTTCCTTATGTCTGAAACACAGGCTTCCAGGGAGGGCAATTTTGGGGCTTCACCATGTTTCATCGAAATGTACAGCTGTGTGTCATCCGCATAGCAGTGAAAGTTAACATTATGTTTCGAATGACATCACCAAGTGGTAAAATATATAGTGAAAACAATAGTGGTCCCAAAACAGAGCCTTGAGGAACACCGAAATTTACAGTTGATTTGTCAGAGGACAAACCATCCACAGAGACAAACTGATATCTTTCCGACAGATAAGATCTAAACCAGGCCAGAACTTGTCCATGTAGACCAATTTGGGTTTCCAATCTCTCCAAAAGAATGTGGTGATCGATGGTATCAAAAGCAGCACTAAGGTCTAGGAGCACGAGGACAGTTGCAGAGCCTCGGTCTGACGCCATTAACCTCTTAGCGCGCCCGATCCCTTTAAGCGGGATCGTTTTCAGAAACAAACATAACAGCGCCAAATTCAAAATACATATTCGTAATACATATTCGTAATATTTAACTTCGATATACAAGTGTTGCATAGTGTTGCATAGCCATCAAAAGCTCTGCTTCTTGGCAATATCACTGCGTTGTCAGATTTTAAAAGGCTTTACGGCGAAAGCACTACATTTGATTGTTTGAGGCTAGTACCTCACATATTTTCCACATTAGCATAAATTCATATCCAGCTCGGTTCTCAAAATATCCATATCACAGCTAATATAAATCGCTTACCTTTCAAATAACTTCTTCTGAGGTCTTCCCAAGTGTCCAAACAAGATAATCCATGGTTCTTTTGTTAGAAAAAGTAAATAATTATATCCATAAATATCCGTTGTTTTTGTGCACGTTACGTTCAGCTACTCCACCAAGCATTGTCAGTCTACTCGCCCGTTTTACAGTGAAGGGATCGCGTTCAAATTATACCTCTCATCTTTTTCACAAACAAATCAAATATCATTAATAATGCATCCTTATGTATTCTTTTATGAATAATAGCGATCATATTTTACAAGAACGGTAAGTGAAGCGTTAAAATACTGAAAAGAAAGTTGGTCGCTGGGCGCGTTCCGTTCATTGAGCGTGCCGCGTCTGTTTACCTTTTTCCCTACCCGTAGTAATTCTCTCTCTCTAAGGATCTGGTCAGAGCTTTTTCCTCCATACCCTTTCCAGAGACTGTTGACATCTAGTGGAAGCCATAAGTACTGCAACCTCGGTCCTATTCCCCATAGAAAAAATATTACATGGGCTTCAAAATGAGAGGAGAGCAACAAAAAATAAATTCCGGACAGAAATCTCTCTGGTTTTGCCTGCTAAATCTGTTCTGGAATAGCCACAGACTATATCTTAATGGTTTTATAAACTTCAGAGTGTTTCCTATCCAATAGTACTAAATATGTAAATATCCTAGTTTCTGGCCATGAGTGGTAGGCATTTAACTTTGGGCACGTCAGACAGGCGAAAATTTGGAAAATGGGACCCTAGCTGGAAGAGGTTAAAGGTCATTTACCACCTTCACAAGTGCAGTCTCAGTGCTATGATGGGGTCTAAAACCAGACTGAAGCGTTTCGTATACATTGTTTGTCTTCAGGAAGGCAGTGAGTTGCTCTTGCAACAGCTTTTCTAACATTTCTGAGAGGAATGGAAGATTCGATATAGGCCGATAGTTTTTTATATTTTCTGGGTCAAGGTTTGGCTTTTTTAAGAGAGGCTTTATTACTGCCACTTTTAGTGAGTTTGGTACACATCCAGTAGATAGAGAGCTGTTTATTATGTTCAACATAGGAGGGCCAAGCACAGGAAGCAGCTCTTTCAGTAGTTTAGTTGGAATAGGGTCCAGTAATGGTCTGTAATGTAATGTAATGGTCCTGATAGACCAGGGTATGTATTTACTGTAATAGTCCTGATAGACCAGAGTATGTATTAACTGTAATGGTCCTGGTAGACCAGGGTATGTATTAACTGTAATGGTCCTGATAGACCAGGGTATGTATTTACTGTAATAGTCCTGATAGACCAGAGTATGTATTAACTGTAATGGTCCTGATAGACCAGGGTATGTATTAACTGTAATGGTCCTGATAAACCAGGGTATGTATTAACTGTAATGGTCCTGATAGACCAGGGTATGTATTAACTGTAATGGTCCTGGTAGACCAGGGTATGTATTAACTGTAATGTTCCTGATAGACCAGGGTATGTATTAACTGTAATGGTCCTGGTAGACCAGGGTATGTATTAACTGTAATGGTCCTGATAGACCAGGGTATGTATTACCTGTAATGGTCCTGGTAGACCAGGGTATGTATTAACTGTAATGGTCCTGATAGACCAGGGTATGTATTACCTGTAATGGTCCTGGTAGACCAGGGTATGTATTAACTGTAATGGTCCTGGTAGACCAGGGTATGTATTAACTGTAATGGTCCTGATAGACCAGGGTATGTAGTATGTATTAACTGTAATGGTCCTGATAGACCAGGGTATGTATTAACTGTAATGGTCCTGGTAGACCAGGGTATGTATTAACTGTAATGTTCCTGATAGACCAGGGTATGTATTACCTGTAATGGTCCTGGTAGACCAGGGTATGTATTAACTGTAATGGTCCTGGTAGACCAGGGTATGTATTAACTGTAATGGTCCTGATAGACCAGGGTATGTAGTATGTATTAACTGTAATGGTCCTGATAGACCAGGGTATGTATTAACTGTAATGGTCCTGGTAGACCAGGGTATGTATTAACTGTAATGTTCCTGATAGACCAGGGTATGTATTAACTGTAATGGTCCTGGTAGACCAGGGTATGTATTAACTGTAATGGTCCTGATAGACCAGGGTATGTATTACCTGTAATGGTCCTGATAGACCAGGGTATGTATTACCTGTAATGGTCCTGATAGACCAGGGTATGTATTAACTGTAATGGTCCTGATAGACCAGGGTATGTAGTATGTATTAACTGTAATGGTCCTGATAGACCAGGGTATGTATTAACTGTAATGGTCCTGATAGACCAGGGTATGTATTACCTGTAATGGTCCTGGTAGACCAGGGTATGTATTAACTGTAATGGTCCTGGTAGACCAGGGTATGTATTAACTGTAATGGTCCTGATAGACCAGGGTATGTATTACCTGTAATGGTCCTGATAGACCAGGGTATGTATTACCTGTAATGGTCCTGATAGACCAGGGTATGTATTAACTGTAATGGTCCTGATAGACCAGGGTATGTAGTATGTATTAACTGTAATGGTCCTGATAGACCAGGGTATGTATTAACTGTAATGGTCCTGATAGACCAGGGTATGTATTACCTGTAATGGTCCTGGTAGACCAGGGTATGTATTAACTGTAATGGTCCTTATAGACCAGGGTATGTATTAACTGTAATGGTCCTGATAGACCAGGGTATGTATTAACTGTAATGGTCCTGGTTGACCAGGGTATGCATTAACTGTAATGGTCCTGATAGACCAGGGTATGTATTACCTGTAATGGTCCTGATAGACCAGGGTATGTATTAACTGTAATGGTCCTGATAGACCAGGGTATGTAGTATGTATTAACTGTAATGGTCCTGATAGACCAGGGTATGTATTAACTGTAATGGTCCTGATAGACCAGGGTATGTATTACCTGTAATGGTCCTGGTAGACCAGGGTATGTATTAACTGTAATGGTCCTGGTAGACCAGGGTATGTATTAACTGTAATGGTCCTGATAGACCAGGGTATGTATTAACTGTAATGGTCCTGATAGACCAGGGTATGTATTACCTGTAATGGTCCTGGTAGACCAGGGTATGTATTAACTGTAATGGTCCTGATAGACCAGGGTATGTATTAACTGTAATGGTCCTGATAGACCAGGGTATGTATTAACTGTAATGGTCCTGGTTGACCAGGGTATGCATTAACTGTAATGGTCCTGATAGACCAGGGTATCCCTCTGATTCACTTCAGAATGGGTGCGTAACTCTGAACTGAACTGTCCATCTGATTCACTCCAGTCTTTATTTGTTTTGGTACCTGGTGAACTCTGGGTATTTTACCCTTTTGCATTTGAATGTGAACTGGGGTAAATACAGTGCACAAAGGATGCTAGAACGAGATACAGAGGCAGCATGTTGAATAGTTTATACTGCTCCATGGATCTGCCAGGACTTGAATTAATTAATGACTGTCTGAGTCCCTTGACTGGTGTCATGTACGATTCCAGTAGATGGCGGATGCAGACTATCTCTTCGGCTACGTCCCAAGTGGTGCCTTATTCCCTACAAAGTGTATTGTTTTGGAAGTTGTGCAATAGGGGAATAGGCTGCCATGCAGGATGCAGCCACTCTACGTAGTAGGTTTTGAAAGCTGTTATACGATGATAACCTTGAAATCCCGAATGTCCCAGACGCTTAGAGTTTTCTCAGATAGTCATCCTACAGGAGGAAGTAACAGGGATACAGTGCTGCCGTCGCAAACTGCTGTGGCCTATTTTTCACGATAGATACATGGATAATGTATCAACTGTATTCGTATTCATGTGGAAGTATTCTACTGGTTGTTGAGAAGGGAAAAGGACGCCTAGATGATATGTGTGTGCATGTGTGATATCTGCTGCATGTGTGATATCTGCTGCATGTGTGATATCTGCTGCATGTGTGATATCTGCTGCATGTGTCATATATGCTGCATGTGTGATATCTGCTGCATGTGTGATATCTGCGGCATGTGATATAAGATGTCTGATGATATCTGCTGCATGTGTGATATCTGCTGCATGTGTGATATATGCTACATGTGTGATATCTGCGGCATGTGTGATATCTGCGGCATGTGTGATATCTGCTGCATGTGTGATATCTGCTGCATGTGTGATATCTGCGGCATGTGATATCGGATGCATGTGATATCTGCTGCATGTGATATCAGATGTCTGATGATATCTGCTGCATGTGTGAATAGAAACTATTCATATAGATAACATTAACAAATCAATGAGAATCATTTAAACTGTGTGTGTGTGTGTGTGTGTGTGTGTGTGTGTGTGTGTGGGTCCTGGAGGTGAGTACCAGCAACAGAAACTCTCTTCTCCTCTCTTCACTCTTTCCCGCATCAGCGTTTTTCCTTTTTTAGAAAGATAGTCCTCAGTGACCCCCTTACTCACCTCCCTCTATCCCCAGCCTCCTCGTGCCGTCCCTGCAAACCCTGACGTCCCATCAGCACGTCGGGTCCGTCCGTCCTACCGGCAGGTGCGTTGTAGCTGATATATAATTTCTGATCCGAGGTCAGTTTAACGCTGACCTGTACCAGTCACAGGGAAAGGTAAGAGATCACACCTGCTCCACTCACATAGACTGATTTAATTAATTAAAGGTTATCAGTGGAACAAAGTATTACAAAACCGTGTTTACATTTACATAATTTAGCAGACGCTCTTTTCCAGAGCGACTTATAGGAGCTGGTTTAGTGCCTTGCTCAAGGGCACCACAACCAATTGTTCACCTAGTCTGCTCAGGAATTTGAAACCATCAACCTTTCGGTTACTGCCCCAACGCTCTTAATCTCTAGGCTACCTGCCCCCCCGTGAGGAGTTTGGTGGTCTAGGGAGGGGAAAGGAGAAGAAGGAGGAGGAGGGGGGAGAGAAAAGAAGAGGGGAGAGGAAAAGAAGAAGAGAGGAGAGGAAGAGAAGAAGAGGGGAGAGGAAGAGAAGAAGAGGGGAGAGGAAGAGAAGAAGGGAGAGGAAGAGAAGAAGAGAGGAGAGGAAGGGAAGAAGAGGGGAGAGGAAGAGAAGAAGAGAGGAGAGGAAGGGAAGAAGAGGGGAGAGGAAGAGAAGAAGAGAGGAGAGGAAAAGAAGAGAACAAGAGGGGAGAGGAAGAGAAGAAGAGCGGAGAGGAAGAGAAGAAGAAGCGGAGAGGAAGAGAAGAAGAGGGGAGAGGAAGAGAAGAAGAGAGGAGAGGAAAAGAAGAGAACAAGAGGAGAGGAAGAGAAGAAGAGCGGAGAGGAAGAGAAGAAGAGCGGAGAGGAAGAGAAGAAGAGAGGAGAGGAAAAGAAGAGAACAAGAGGGGAGAGGAAGAGAAGAAGAGCGGAGAGGAAGAGAAGAAGAGCGGAGAGGAAGAGAAGAAGAGGGAGAGGAAGAGAGAAGAAGAGGAGAGGAAAGAGAAAGAAGAGAGAAGAGAAGAAGAGAGGAAGAGAGAAGAAGAGGGGAGAGGAAGAGAAGAAGAGCGGAGAGGAAGAGAAGAGAAGAAGAGGGGAGAGGAAGAGAAGAAGAGCGGAGAGGAAGAGAAGAAGAGGGGAGAGGAAGAGAAAGAAGAGCGGAGAGGAAGGCTTGGGCAATCTAGAGGAGTGAGGTGTAGAGTTGATGAATGATATTTTAATCTGTATAGAAATGACATAGCAGTGGGGTACCCAATCGTCATTCCTGAGTAATAGTAAAAATACCTTAATAGAAAATTACTAAAGTAAAAGTTAAAAGTCACCGAGTAAAATACTACTTGAGTAAAAGTACTTTATGCTTAATATACTTAATTATCAAAAGTAAATGTAATTGCAAAAATGTGCTTAAGTAGTAAAAGTAAAAGTATACGGATAGGATGGGCACACTCCAACACTCTGACAGAAGTATAGCAGGGACAAACTCCAACACTCAGACAGAAGTATAGCAGGGACAAACTCCAACACTCAGACAGAAGTATAGCAGGGACACACTCCAACACTCAGACAGAAGTATAGCAGGGACAAACTCCAACACTCAGACAGAAGTATAGCAGGGACACACTCCAACACTCAGACAGAAGTATTGCAGGGGCACACTTTACACTCTGACAGAAGTGTGTTTGTGTGTATGTGCACTGTATGGTATTTTACTTACTGAAATGTATTTTACTTACTGTATGGTATTTTACTTAACGTATGGTAATTTACGTAGTGTATGGTATTTTACATAGTGTATGGTATTTTACTTACTGAAATGTATTTTACTTACTGTATGGTATTTTACTTACTGTATGGTAATTTACGTAGTGTATGGTATTTTACATAGTGTATGGTATTTTACTTACTGAAATGTATTTTACTTATTGTATGGTATTATAATTACTGTATGGTATTTACTTACTGTATGGTATTTACTTACTGTATGGTATTTTACTTAGTGTATGGTATTTTACTTAGTGTACGGTATTTTATTTAGAGTATGTTACTTTACTTACTGAAATGTATTTTACTTAGCGTATGGTATTTTACTTACTGTATGGTATTTTACTTACTCTATGGTATTTTACTTAGTGTAATGGTATTTTACTTAGTGTATAGTATTTTACTTAGTGTAATGGTATTTTACTTAGTGTAATAGTATTTTACTTAGTGTATAGTATTTTACTTAGTGTATAGTATTTTACTTAGTGTATTGTATTTTACTTAGTGTATAGTATTTTACTTAGTTTAATGGTATTTTACTTAGTGTATGGTATTTTACTTACTGTATGGTATTTTACTTACTGTATGGTATTTTACTTAGTGCATGGTATTTTACTTACTGAAATGTGCTTTACTTACTGAAATGTATTTTACTTACTGAAATGTATTTTACTTAGTATATGGTATTTTGCTTACTGTATGGTATTTACTTACTGTATGGTATTTTACGTAGTGTATGGTATTTTACTTAATGTGTGGTATTTTAATTACTGTATAGTATTTACTTACTGTATGGTATTTACTTACTGTATGGTATTTTACGTAGTGTATGGTTTTTTACTTACTGAAATGTATTTTACTTAGTGAATGGTATTTTACTTACTGTATGGTATTTTACTTGCTGTATGATATTTACGTACTATATGTTATTTGACGTAGTGTATGGTATTTTACTTACTGAAATGTATTTTACTTAATGTATGGTATTTTACATACTATATGGTATTTTACTTTATGTATGGTATTTTACTTACTGAAATGTATTTTACTTAATGTATGGTATTTTACTTAACGTATGGTATTTTACTTAGTGTATGGTATTTTACTTAATGTATGGTATTTTACTGAGTGCGTGGTATTTTACTTACTGTATGTCATTTGCTTACTGTATGGTATTTTACTTAGTGCATGGTATTTTACTTACTGTATGTCATTTACTTACTGTATGGTATTTGACTTACTGCATGGTATTTTTACTTACTGTATGATACTGTTGATTATATATTCAGATTATATAGTTTGATACTGTTGATTATACATTCGGATTATATAGTTTGATACTGTTTATTATACATTCAGATTATATAGTTTGATACTGTTGATTATACATTCAGATTATATAGTTTGATACTGTTTATTATACATTCAGATTATATAGTTTGATACTGTTTATTATACATTCAGATTACATAGTTTGATACTGTTGATTAGACAGTATTTCACTGTGATAATTACATAATTGTTTTACAGTGTGTGTATGCGTGTGTGTGCATGCATCTGTGTGCTTGTGTACGTGTGTGTCTGTGTTTGTGTGTGTGTGTGAGTGTGTGTAGGATGAATCGTAATGCAGGAACATACTCCCTGTTCATCACAATATGCTACTTTGTCCTTCCAGCGTGACTTCTCTCAGAGCCCCTAGTTAAATACTGCACACTAACATCACCCTTAATGACTTACCCTGTCTCAGCATGGCTTCATATGTGGGCATTAATAGTGTGTGAGAGTGAAAAGAAATTCAACTCCACACACCAACTTCTCATCTCTATTCATTTAATGTTTAACTGCATTGTGGATGAGTTCGGACTCTTCCTGCAGCTCTGACTCTCTAGAACCACCAGCGTCTGATTAAAAGGAGCAGAGATGGTGAGGGGAAGAAGAGAGAGAGAGAGTGAGAGAGGCTGGGGGCGAGGAGATAGGAGAGGAGAGGAGCGAGGGGCTGGGGAGAGGAGATATGAGAGGAGAGGAGCAAGGGGCTGGGTTAGACGAGATAGGAGAGGAGAGGAGAGGAGAGGAGAGAGGGGCTGGAGGGGGCTGGTTGAGAGGAGAGGGAGACAGTGGCTGGGGGCTGGTTGAGAGAGGAGAGGAGACAGGGGCTGGGGGCTGGTTGAGAGGAGAGGTAGAGGGGCTGGGGGGCTGGTTAAGAGGAGAGGAGACAGGGGCTGGGGGCTGGTAGAGAGGAGAGGAGACAGTGGCTGGGGGCTGGTTGAGAGGAGAGGAGACAGGGGCTGGGGGCTGGTTGAGAGGAGAGGTAGAGGGGCTGGGGGCTGGTTGAGAGGAGAGGAGACAGGGGCTTGGGGGCTGGTTGAGAGGAGAGGTAGAGGGGCTGGGGGCTGGTTGAGAGTAGAGGGAGACGGGCTGGGGGCTGGTTGAGAGGAGAGGTAGAGGGGCTGGGGGGCTGGTTGAGAGGAGAGGAGACAGGGGCTGGGGGGCTGGTTGAGAGGAGAGGAGACAGGGGCTGGGGGCTGGTTGAGAGGAGAGGAGACAGGGGCTGGGGGGGCTGGTTGAGAGGAGAGGAGACGGGCTGGGGGGCTGGTTGAGAGGAGAGGGAGACAGGGGCTGGGGGCTGGTTGAGAGGAGAGGAGACAGGGGCTGGGGGCTGGTTGAGAGAAAGAGGAGAGAGAGGGGCTGGGGGCTGGTAGAGAGGAGAGGAGACAGTGGCTGGGGGCTGGTTGAGAGGAGAGGAGACAGGGGCTGGGGGCTGGTTGAGAGGAGAGGTAGAGGGGCTGGGGGCTGGTTGAGAGGAGAGGAGACGGGCTGGGGGCTGGTTGAGAGGAGAGCAGACAGGGGGCTGGGGGGGGGCTGGTTGAGAGGAGAGGAGACAGGGGCTGGGGGGGCTGGTTGAGAGGAGAGGAGACAGGGGCTGGGGGGGCTGGTTGAGAGGAGAGGAGAGGAGAGGAGAGGAGAGGAGAGGAGAGGAGAGGAGAGGAGAGGAGAGGAGAGGAGAGGGGGCTGGGTGAGAGGCATGGGCGGATTGGCGTCTGGCAGTTCTGGCAAATGTCAGAAGGACCATCTTTTATTGGGTTTGGTTGGTCGACAAATATACAGGTCCTTCAGAAAGTATCCACCCCCTTTTACTTATTCCACATGTTGTTGTGTTTCAGGATTACATTGAAATGGATTACATTTAGATTTTTCCGTCACTGATCTCCACACAATACCCCATGAAGTCAAAGCTATTTTCTTTGTGGTCGAATCTGTGTTGGAAATTCGTTGACCGAGGGACCTTGTGGGGTACAGAGATGAGGTAGTCATTCAAAAAAATCACGTTGACCACTATTATCACACGCCGAGCGCAAGACCGTGCAACTTATTATGTGACTTGTTCATTAATTAACTACATTTTTTTTTACTCCTGAACGCATTTAGGCTTTTCATAACAAAGGGGTTGAATACTTTAACGACTTAAGATGTTTTCAGATTTTCAGCTTTTCAGCTTTTAATTTCTTAGTAAAAAAAAATTCCCCTTTGACATTTGTGTGTAGGCAAGTGACACAACATCTAAATGTAATCCTCATTTCAATTTCAGGCTTTAACACAACAACATGTGGAATAAGTTAAAGGGGGTGAATGCTTTCTGAAGGCATTGCACCTCGTCTCTCTTGTTGTGATGTGTGTTTTGTCCTATATTTATATTGTATTTATTTATTTATTTTGAATCCCAGGCCCCCCGTCCCCGCAGGAGGACTTTTGCCTTTTTGGTAGGCCGTCATTGTGAATAAGAATTTGTTCTTAACTGACTTGCCTAGTTAGATAAAGGTTAAATAAAAAACAAAAAATGTAATGAAAAACCTCGACCTAAATATCAAAACAACCGGTAACTTCCACAAGGTCGTGGATGATCTGAGAGACAAGAAGGGCCTTCTACGCAAAAACACTGCGAAAATAACATCAAATGTGACATCCTTATCAGGATCTGGCCAAAAATACTCCAATCACTAATAGAACCCATGGTTGTGAGGTCTGGGGTTCGCTCACCAACCAAGAATTCACAAAATGGGACAAACAACAAATTGAGACTCTGCATGCAGAATTCTGCAAAAATATCCCCCGTGTCCAACGTAAACTTCAAATAATGCATGCAGAGCAGAATTAGGCCGATGCCCGCTAATTATCAAAATCCAGAAAAGAGACGTTAAATTCTACAACCACCTAAAAGGAAGCGATTCCCAAACCTTCCCAAACCTTCCTAACAAAGCCATCACTTACAGAGAGATTAACCTGGAGAAGAGTCCCCTAAGCAAGCTGTTCCTGGGGCTCTGTTGACAAACACAAACAGACTCCACAGAGCCCCAGGACAGCAACACAATTAGACCCAACCAAATCATGAGAAAACAAAAAGATAATTACTTGACACATTGGAAAGAATTAACAAAGAAACTGAGCAAACTAGAACGCTATTTGGCCCTAAACAGAGAGTAGGAGGGAAGGGGAGGGGAGAGGAGAGGAAGGGAGAGGAGGAGGAAACTTAAGGAAAACTTAAGGAAAGCTTTGACTATGTAGAGACTCAGTGAGCATAGCCTTGCTATTGAGAAAGGCCTCCTCTCCTCTCCTCTCCTCTCCTCTCCTCTCCTCTCCTCTCCTCTCCTCTCCTCTCCTCCTCTCCTCTCCTCCTGTCCTCTCCTCTCCTCTCCTCTCCTCTCCTCTCCTCTCCTCTCCTCTCCTCTCCTCTCCCCTCCCCTCCCTCCCTCCCTCCCTCCCCTCCTGTCCCCTCCACTCCCCTCCCCTCCCCTCCCCACCTGTCCTCTCCCCTTTCCTCCTCCTCTCCCCTCCTCTCCCCTCCCTTCCTGTCCTCTCCCCTTTCCTCCTCCTCTCCCTTTCCCTCCCCTCCCCTTTCCTCCTCCCTCCCCTCCCTCACCTCCCTTTCCTCCTCCCCCTCCCTCCCCTCTCCCTTTCCTCCTCCTCTCCCTTCCCCTCCCCTCCCTTTCCTCCTCCCCTCCTCTCCCTCTCCCCTTTCCTCCTCTTCTCCCCTCCCTCCCCTCACCTCCCCCCTCCGTCCTTTCCCTTTCCTCCTCCTCTCTCCCTCCTCTCCTCTCCCCTCCCCTCCTGTCATCTCCCCTCCTGTCATCTCCCTCCTTTCCTCTCTCCTCTCCTCCTCTCCTCTCCTCCTCTCCTCTCCTCTCCTCTCCTCCTCTCCTCTCCCCTCCTCTCCTCTCCCCTCCTGTCCTCTCCCCTTTCCTCCTCCTCTCCCCTCCTCTCCTCTCTCCTCTCCTCCTCTCCCCTTTCCTCCTCCCCTCCCCTCCCCTCCTGTCCTCTCCCCTTTCCTCCTCCTCTCCCCTCCGTTCACGGTCTTGCGAGCTCTGTGGTTTTTTCCTTTCCTATCGTTCAGGTTATCATCCGGTTGAAATATTATAGTAAATATACATAAAAGTGTACCTAAGGATACATTATAAATGATGTTTGATTTGTTTGGAGAAAGTTGATAGGTATACTTTGAACGCGTTCTCTTCACGGTTCAATGGGTGACTCGACGGTGGATTGTCTGAACATAACGATTTATGGATATAATAATTGACTTTTTCTAACAAAAGAACCATTGGATGTCTTCCTTGGACACTTGGGAAGCCCTCAGCAGAAGTTCTTCGAAAGGTAAGATTTATTTTAGCTCTTATATGGAATTTATGCTAATGTGGAAAATATGTGAGGTGCTATCCTCAAACAATCAAATGTTGTGCTTTCGCCGTAAAGCCTTTTTTGAAATCTGACAACACTGTGATATTGCCAAGAATCAGAGCTTTTGATGACTATGCAATTTGGCGCCTTACATTTCAGGTAGTGTCGGGAACGAGGCGCTAGCGCGCCAGCGCTCCTTAACGTCTGACCTCTGTGATTGCCAACAAGGGTTTTGCCACCAAGTACTAAGTCATGTATTGCAGAGGGGTCAAATACTTATTTCCCTCATTAAAATGCAAATCAATTTATAACATTTTTCACATGCGTTTTTCTGGATTTTTTTGTTTTTATTCTGTCTCTCACTGTTCAAATAAACCTACCATTAAAATGATAGACTGATCATTTCTTTGTCAGTGGACAAACGTACTAAAACAAATACTTTTTTCCCTCACTGTAGGTCTATAACAGTTTGGGTCTAGAGTGTCTCCCCCTTTGAAGAAGGGGATGACCGCAGCAGCTTTCCAATCTTTAGGGATCTCAGACGATACGAAAAAGAGGTTGAACAGAATAGTAAAAGGGGTTGCAACAATTTTGGCTGATAATTTTAGAAAGAGAGGGTCCAGATTGTCTAGCCCAGCTGATTTGTAGGTATACAGAATTTGAGGCTCTTTCAGAAACATCAGCTGTCTGGATTTGGGTGAAGGAGAAGCGGGGGGGCTTGGGCAAGTTGCTGCAGGGGGTGCTGAGATGTTGGCCAGGGTAGTGGTAGCCAGGTGGAAAGCATGGCCAGCCTGCTTATTGAAATTCTCAATTATCGTAGATTTTTCGGTGGTGACAGTGTTTCCTAGCCTCAGTGCAGTGGGCCGCTGGGAGGAGGTGCTCTTATTCTCCATGGACTTTACAGTGTCCCAAAACTTTCTGGAATTAATTCCAGAAAGTTTTGAAAAAGCTAGCCTTAGCTTTCCTAACTGACTGTGTATATTGGTTCCTGACTTCCCTGAAAAGTTTCATATCACGGGGGCTATTCGATGCTAATTCAGTACGTCACAGGATGTTTTTGTGCTGGTCAAGGGCAGTCAAGTCTGGAGTGAACAAAGGGCTATATCTGTTCTTAGTAAAAAAAAAAAAATAAGATGGTGAGAAAAGCACTTTTAAAGAGCAACCAGACTTTTAAAGAGCAATCAGGCATCCTCTACTGACGGGATGAGGTCAATATCCTTCCAGGATACCAGGGCCAGGTCGATTAGAAAGGCCTGCTCGCTGAAGTGTTTTAAGGACCGTTTGACAGTGATGAGGGGTGGTCGTTTGACCGTGGACCCATTACGGACGCAGGCAATGAGGCAGTGATCGCTGAGATCCTGGTTGAAAACAACAGAGGTGTAGTTAGAGGGCAAGTTGGTCAGGATGATATCTAAGAGGGTGCCCATGGTTACGGATTTAGGGTTGTACCTGGTAGGTTCCTTGATAATTTGTGTGAGATTGAGGGCATCTAGCTTAGATTGTACGAACTAGATATTAGATCTAAACACTAGAAACTTCATCTACACACTAGATTATAGATCTACACGCTATATACAACATAAAAAAAACTAGATACTAGATCTACACACTAGATTCTACATCTACACACTAGATACTAGATCTACACACTAGATACTCGATCTACACACCAGATAATACATATACTCACTAGCACTCACTTCGGTAGCCATGAAGTGCTTTGAAAGGCTGGTCATGGCTCACATCACTCCACACTGTCCTTGTTCTTGCTAATTGCATTAGCCTACGTTGACTTGCCTAGTTAAATAAAGGTTAAATAAAAAATTAAATAAAAATCTCAGGCCAGTCCCTCTCCTGTCATCTCTCCTGTCCTCTCCTTTCCTTTCCTATCCTGTCCTCTTCCCTCCTCTCCTCCGGCTAGATTCCCTATCCCAGCTCGCTCTGTCCCTGCTAGCCTGCCTCTACCTGACGACACTCTCCCTGCTCTCACAACGCTTTCTCTGCCATGTAAATAACATCTATCAGCTGAAGGACGAGGAGGGAGGGATGGAAGTCAAGAGGGAGCAAGGAAGGGAGAAAGAGTGGTGTCACTCATTGGGGAATTTGTTATAGGCCAATTTCTTTCCACCTAAATGTTATTCTATGTCTTGGGAGAGAGAACGTGTCTCAGAGATAGGACTACAGACTGTCTGAATCTCCCCATGAATGTATGATGGTTTGGTGTTGAAATATTCCTAAGTGTGAAACGGACCATGGATTCCATTAAGCCGCTGTCACTCACGACCCAGCAAAACAAAATTGGTTCTGTGAATGGCAATCGGCATATGTTCTCATAACACAAAGAATGTCCAGTCTTGCTGATGCTTATAGAATGTTTGTATAAAACATTTGCCTGATGTTGCAAGAATGTTCCAAGAACACATTTTGTCTGTTCTTTAAAAATAGATAGGGAGCGGCAGCAGAGGTGACGGTTTTGGAGAGTCTGGCATTCCCAAAGTAAAATGCCTGCCACACAGGCCCAGAAACTAGGATATGCACACAATTAGTACTATTGGATAGGAAACACTCTGAAGTTTCTAAAACTGTTAAAATAATGTCTGTGAGTATAACAGAACTGATATTGCAGGCGAAAACCCGTGGAATTTCTGTCCAGAATTTTTTTGTTGTGGTGACATTTCCTCTATTTCATAGACTTCCTATTGAAATCCATGTATAATAGCTCCCAGATTGCAGTACCTATGGCTTCCACTAGATGCCAACAGTCTCTGGACAGTGTTTGAAGGCTTTAGCACTGAACAGAACCATACAGAAGAAGAATTACTGAAGGAACAACGGATGTCAATACGTTTTCCTGGGCACGGGAACGTGAGCGCGCCTCACTTTATTTTCCTTTTATATCGTTTAGGATATCATCCGAGTGAAATATTATCGCTAATATTCATAAAAGGATAACTAAGGATGCATTATAAATGATGTTTGATTTGTTTGGGCAAAGTTGATAGGTATAATTTGAACGCTTTCTCTTCACTGTACAACAGATGACTCAATGGTGGATTGTATGATCATAACCCGCCAACCAAACAGAGATTTATGGATATAATAAATACTTTTTTCTAACAAAAGAACCATTGGATGTCTTCCTTGGACACTTGGGAAGCCCTCAGCAGAGGTTCTTCGAAAGGTAAGTGATTTATTTTAGCTCTTATATGGGTTTTGTGAGACCCGCACCGGTTATGAATTTATGCTAATGCATAAATATGTGAGGTGCTATCCTCAAACAATCAAATGTTGTGCCTTGCATATCACCGGGTAGTGTCGGGAACGATGCCTAAGAAGTTAACTACTTACGGAGTGGTGGGGCACTACCCGGTGAAATGCAAGACGCCAAATTCAAAATCCAAAATCCAAAAGTTGAATTATTAAACATTCATCAATATACAAGTGTTGCATAGTCATCAAAAGCTCTACTTCTTGGCAATATCACAGCGTTGTCAGCTTTCAAAAAGGCTTCACGGCGAAAGCACAACATTTGATTGTTTGAGGGTAGCACCTCCAATATTTTCCATTAGCATAAATAAACCATCACGGTTCACACAAAACACATTTCACTGTGAAAACAAATCCCTTACCTTTTGAAGAACTTCTGCTGAGGGCTTCCCAAGTGTCCAACGAAGACATCCAATGGTTCTTTTGTTAGAAAGGCATTTATTATATCCATAAATCTCTGTTTGGTTGGCGCGTTATGTTCATAAAATACAGCGTCCACTCGCCCATTGAACCGTGAAGAGAACGCGTTCAACCTATACCTATACACTTGTCCAAGAACAACCAAACATCATTGATAATGTATCCTTAGGAACACTTTTATGTAAATTTATATTTTATGGTGCATAAAACACCTTTTGTTGCAAGAACATTCCCAGAACACATTTAATCTCTTCTTTAAAGGCATAATTATCACATCCAGGCTAACGGTTAAGAGCGTTAGGCCAGGTTGCTGGTTCAAATCCCAGAGCTGGCTAGGTGGAAAAATCTGCCGTTCTGCCCTTGAGCGAGGCAGTTAACCCTAAACAGTAAGTGCTTCCTGGGTACCGATGACATCAATTAATGCAGCCCTCTGCACCTCTCTGATTCAGAGGGGTTGGGTTAAATGTGGAAGACACATTTTGGTTGAATGCATTCAGTTGTACAACTGACTAGATATCCCCTTCACCTTCACAGACACCTCCATACTTGCATTAATTCAGTTACCTTCAGGCTACCGGTTACCTTCAGACTACCGGTTAGTTTCAGACTACCGGTTACCTTCAGGCTACCGGTTACCTTCAGGCTACCGGTTACCTTCAGACTACCGGTTACCTTCAGACTACCGGTTACCTTCAGGCTACCGGTTACCTTCAGGCTACCGGTTACCTTCAGACTACCGGTTACCTTCAGGCTACCGGTAACCTTCAGGCTACCGGTTACCTTCAGGCTACCGGTTACCTTCAGACTACCGGTTACCTTCAGGCTACCGGTTACCTTCAGGCTACCGGTTACCTTCAGCCTACCGGTTACCTTCAGGCTACCGGTTACCTTCAGGCTACCGGTTACCTTCAGGCTACCGGTTACCTTCAGGCTACCGGTTACTTTCAGACTACCGGTTACCTTCAGGCTACCGGTTACCTTCAGGCTACCGGTTACCTTCAGGCTACCGGTTACCTTCAGCCTACCGGTTACCTTCAGGCTACCGGTTACCTTCAGGCTACCGGTTACCTTCAGGCTACCGGTTACCTTCAGACTACCGGTTACCTTCAGGCTACCGGTTACCTTCAGCCTACCGGTTACCTTCAGGCTACCGGTTACCTTCAGGCTACCGATTACCATCAGGCTACCGGTTACCTTCAGGCTACCGGTTACCTTCAGCCTACCCGTTATCTTCAGGCTACCGGTTACCTTCAGGCTACCGGTTACCTTCAGGCTACCGGTTACCTTCAGACTACCGGTTACCTTCAGACTACCGGTTACCTTCAGATGAGTCTTACGCTACCGGTTACCTTCAGACTACCGACTACTTTCAGGCTACAAGAGGCTAAATAGGCTAACCAACCAAAACCACTCTACAACCACACCACAACCACACCACAACCACACCACAACCAAACCACAACCACACCACAACTACACCAAAACCACCCCACAACCACACCACAACCACACCACAACCACACCACAACCAAACCAAAACCACCCCACAACCACACCACAACCACACCACAACCACCCCACAACCACACCACAACCACAACCACACAACAACCAAACCACAACCACACCACAACCACAACCACAACCACAACCACCCCACAACCACACCACAAGCGTTAGACTTACTGGTGTGTCATCATTAGGTACTGCTGGAATGTCTGCTAATGGCATGTCCATCTTTTTGTGAGAAATTTCACTTGTCACTCAAAACATTTCTAAAGTATTTATTAAGTATTTATTAAGTATTTATAAAGTATAAACACACTTTAGATAAGAGAGCAAAAAGACAGACGTAACGGTCGTTTACATGGCCCTGTCTTATGAATCATTATTAGTTGTTTAAAATGCGTGAATAGCAAGGTTACTAACATTTACAAATGTGGGAGTAATGATTAATCAATTATGAAGTAGCTACTTATGAATCAATTTTAAACGCTTTCTTACACAGAGTTATTATTAAGTGCTACAAACCTATCAAAACATATTACTACTAATTACTACTGTGCTCCCGAGTGGCGCAGCGGTCTAAGGCACTGGATCTCAGTGCTAGAGGCGTCACTACAGAAACCTGGTTCTAATTCCAGGCTGTATCACATCCGGCCGTGATTGGGAGTCCCATAGGGCGGCGCACAATTGACCCAGCGCTGTACGAGTTCGGTCGGGGTAGGCTGTCATTGTAAATACGCATTTGTTATTAACTGACTTGCCTAGTTAAATAAAGGTTAAATAAAATAAATACAAATGAATAATGATCTCTCGCTCTCTCTCTCTCTCTCTCTCTCTCTTTCACTCATTCACTCCAGATAGAATGTGAGCTAAAGTTTAAAAGAAGAAACTCATGGTGGCTCTGGCTGCATCCCAAATGGCACCCTGTTCCCTATATCGTGCACAACTCCAAGGCCCATAGGGCCCTGGTCAAAAGTAATGCACTATATATGGAATAGGGTGCCATTTGAGACTCAAACCCTGCCTCCCCATAGCATGACTGATGAATCTGCAGCTAAAATAGAGCATTGTCCCTACTATCATTTATTATGAAGCTGACTGGCTTTGATGGAGGGAGAAGGGCCGGGGGAGGTGTAGGTAGAGGGAGGGAGGGAGCTGGAGATGGAGGGAGCTGGAGATGGAGGGAAAGAGGGAGAGAGGCAGAGGGAGGTGGAGATGGAGGCAGCTGGAAGGAATTAGAGGGAGGGAGGCAGCTAGAGGGAGGGAGGCAGCAGGAGGGAGGAAGGGATGGAGGGAGGGAGGCAGCTTGAAAGAGGGAGGGAGGAGGCTAGAAGGAGGGAGGCAGCTAGTGGGAGGGAGGCAGCTAGAGGGAGGGAGGCAGCATGGGGGAAGGAAGGGATGGAGGGAGGTAGGCAGCTTGAAAGAGGGAGGGAGGGAATGTAAATGGGGGAGGCGGCTAGAGGGTGGTGTAGAGTAAGTAAGGGAGCAGGGGGGGATCTAGAGGGAGGGAGGGAGGTAGCTATAGAGAGGGAAGCTACTAGAGGAAGGAAGGTACCTGTAGAGAGGAAAGCTGCTGGAAGGAGGGAAGCTTCTAGAGGGAAGAAAGCTGCTAAAGGGAGGGAGGCTGCTATAGAGAGGGAAGCTGCTAGAGGGAGGGAGGTAGCTATAGAGAGGGAAGCTGCTAGAGGGAGGGAGGTAGCTATAGAGAGGGAAGCTGCTAGAGGGAGGGAGGTAGCTATAGAGAGGGAAGCTGCTAGAGGGAGGGAGGTAGCTATAGAGAGGGAAGCTGCTAGAGGGAGGGAGGTAGCTATAGAGAGGGAAGCTGCTAGAGGGAGGGAGGTAGCTATAGAGAGGGAAGCTGCTAAAGGGAGGGAGGCTGCTATAGAGAGGGAAGCTGCTAGAGGGAGGGAGGTAGCTATAGAGAGGGAAGCTGCTAGAGGGAGGGAGGTAGCTATAGAGAGGGAAGCTGCTAGAGGGAGGGAGGTAGCTATAGAGAGGGAAGCTGCTAGAGGGAAGGAGGTAGCTAAAGAGAGGGAAGCTGCTGGAGGGAGGAAAGCTGCTAGAGGGAGGGAGGCTGCTATAGAGAGGGAAGCTGCTAGAGGGAGGGAGGTAGCTATAGAGAGGGAAGCTGCTAGAGGGAGGGAGGTAGCTATAGAGAGGGAAGCTGCTAGAGGGAGGGAGGTAGCTATAGAGAGGGAAGCTGCTAGAAGGAGGTGGTAGCTATAGAGAGGGAAGCTGCTAGAGGGAGGGAGGTAGCTATAGAGAGGGAAGCTGCTAGAGGGAGGGAAGCTGCTGGAGGGAGGGAGGTAGCTATAGAGAGGGAAGCTGCTGGAGGGAGGGAAGCTGCTGGAGGGAGGAAAGCTGCTGGAGGGAGGGAGGTAGCTATAGAGAGGGAAGCTGCTAGAGGGAGGGAGGTAGCTATAGAGAGGGAAGCTGCTAGAGGGAGGTAGCTATAGAGAGGGAAGCTGCTAGAGGGAGGGAGGTAGCTATAGAGAGGGAAGCCGCTAGAGGGAGGGAAGCTGCTATAGAGAGGGAAGCTGCTAGAGGGAGGGAGGTAGCTATAGAGAGGAAAGCTGCTAGAGGGAGGGAGGTAGCTATAGAGAGGGAAGCCGCTAGAGGGAGGGAGGTAGCTATAGAAAGGGAAGCTGCTATAGAGAAGGAGGTAGATAAAGAGAGGGAAGCTGCTATAGAGAGGGAAGCTGCTAGAGGGAGGGAGGTAGCTATAGAGAGGGAAGCCGCTAGAGGGAGGGAGGTAGCTATAGAGAGGGAAGCTGCTAGAGGGAGGGAGGTAGCTATAGAGAGGGAAGCTGCTAGAGGGAGGGAGGTAGCTATAGAGAGGGAAGCCGCTAGAGGGAGGGAGGCTGCTATAGAGAGGGAAGCTGCTAGAGGAAGGGAGGTAGCTAAAGAGAGGGAAGCTGCTAGAGGGAGGAAAGCTGCTAGAGGGAGGGAGGTAGCTATAGAGAGGGAAGCTGCTATAGAGAGGGAAGCTGCTAGAGGGAGGGAGGCTGCTATAGAGAGGGAAGCTGCTAGAGGGAGGGAGGTAGCTAAAGAGAGGGAAGCTGCTAGAGGGAGGGAGGTAGCTATAGAGAGGGAAGCTGCTAGAGGGAGGGAGGTAGCTATAGAGGAAGCTGCTAGAAGGAGGGCGGTAGCTATAGAGAGGGAAGCTGCTAGAGGGAGGGAGGTAGCTATAGAGAGGGAAGCTGCTAGAGGGAGGAAAGCTGCTAGAGGGAGGGAGGTAGCTATAGAGAGGGAAGCTGCTATAGAGAGGGAAGCTGCTAGAGGAAGGGAGGTAGCTATAGAGAGGGAAGCTGCTAGAGGGAGGGAGGCTGCTATAGAGAGGGAAGCTGCTAGAGGGAGGGAGGTAGCTATAGAGAGGGAAGCTGCTAGAGGGAGGGAGGTAGCTATAGAGAGGGAAGCTGCTAGAGGGAGGGAGGTAGCTATAGAGAGGGAAGCCGCTAGAGGGAGGGAGGTAGCTATAGAAAGGGAAGCTGCTATAGAGAAGGAGGTAGATATAGAGAGGGAAGCTGCTATAGAGAGGGAAGCTGCTAGAGGGATGGAGGTAGATAAAGAGAGGGAAGCTGCTAGAGGAAGTAAGCTGCTGGAGGGGAGAAAGCTGCTAGAAGGATGGCGGTAGCTTTAGAGAGGGAAGCTGCTATAAAGAGGGAAGCTGCTAGAGGGAGGGAAGCTGCTGGAGGGAATAAAGCTGCTATTGGGAGGGAGGTAGCTAGAGAGGGAAGCTGCTAAAGGGAGGAAAGCTGCTAGAGGGAGGGAGGTAGCTATAAAGAGGGAAGCTGCTAGAGGAAGGGAGGTAGATATAGAGAGGGAAGCTGCTAGAGGAAGGGAGGTAGATATAGAGAGGGAAGCTGCTGGAGGGAGGAAAGCTGCTAGAGGGAGGGAAGCTGCTATAGAGAGGGATGTGAATATAGAGAGGGAAGCTGCTATAGAGAGGGAAGCTGCTAGAGGGAGGGACGAAGCTAAAGAGAGGGAAGCTGCTAGAGGGAGGGAGGTAGCTATAGAGAGGGAAGCTGCTAGAGGGAGGGAGGTAGCTATAGAGAGGGAAGCTGCTAGAGGGAGGGAGGTAGATATAGAGAGGGAAGCTGCTAGAGGAAGGGAGGTAGCTATAGAGAGGAAGCTGCTATAGAGAGGGAGGTAGATATAGAGAGGGAAGCTGCTAGAGGGAGGGAAGCTGCTAGAGGGAGGGAGGTAGCTATAGAGAGGGAAACTGCTATAGACAGGGAAGCTGCTAGAGGAAGGAAGCTGCTGGAGGGAAGAAAGCTGCTAGAAGGATGGAGGTAGCTTTAGAGAGGGAAGCTGCTAGAGGGAGGTAGGTAGATATAGAGAGGGAAGCTGCTATAGAGAGTGAAGCTGCTAGAGGAAGGGAAGCTGCTAGTGGGAGGAAAGCTGCTAGAAGGAGGGAGGTAGCTATAGAGAGGGAAGCTGCTAGAGGGAGGGAAGCTGCTAGAGGGAGGGAAGCTGCTGGAGGGTGGAAAGCCGCTAGAAGGAGGGAGGTAGCTATAGAGAGGGAAGCTGCTAGAGGGAGGGAGGTAGCTATAGAGAGGGAAGCTGCTAGAGGGAGGGAGGTAGCTATAGAGAGGGAAGCTGCTATAGAGAGGGATGTGAATATAGAGAGGGAAGCTGCTATAGAGAGGGAAGCTGCTAGAGGGAGGGACGAAGCTAAAGAGAGGGAAGCTGCTAGAGGGAGGGAGGTAGCTATAGAGAGGGAAGCTGCTAGAGGGAGGGAGGTAGCTATAGAGAGGGAAGCTGCTAGAGGGAGGGAGGTAGATATAGAGAGGGAAGCTGCTAGAGGAAGGGAGGTAGCTATAGAGAGGAAGCTGCTATAGAGAGGGAGGTAGATATAGAGAGGGAAGCTGCTAGAGGGAGGGAAGCTGCTAGAGGGAGGGAGGTAGCTATAGAGAGAAACTGCTATAGACAGGGAAGCTGCTAGAGGAAGGAAGCTGCTGGAGGGAAGAAAGCTGCTAGAAGGATGGAGGTAGCTTTAGAGAGGAAGCTGCTAGAGGGAGGTAGGTAGATATAGAGAGGAAGCTGCTATAGAGAGTGAAGCTGCTAGAGGAAGGAAGCTGCTAGTGGGAGGAAAGCTGCTAGAAGGAGGGAGGTAGCTATAGAGAGGGAAGCTGCTAGAGGGAGGGAAGCTGCTAGAGGGAGGGAAGCTGCTGGAGGGTGGAAAGCCGCTAGAAGGAGGGAGGTAGCTATAGAGAGGGAAGCTGCTATAGAGAGGGAAGCTGCTAGAGGAGGAAGCTGCTGGAGGGAGGAAAGCTGCTATAACTAACATAGATGACTGCAGCAGCAGCATATAGTACTAACAGAGATGACTGCAGCAGCAGCATATAGGACTAACAGAGATGACTGCAGCAGCAGCATATAGGACTAACAGAGATGACTGCAGCAGCAGCATATAGGACTAACAGAGATGACTGCAGCAGCAGCATATAGGACTAACAGAGATGACTGCAGCAGCAGCAGCATATAGGACTAACAGAGATGACTGCAGCAGCAGCATATAGGACTAACAGAGATGACTGCAGCAGCAGCATATAGGACTAACAGAGATCACTGCAGCAGCAGCATATAGGACTAACAGAGATGACTGCAGCAGCAGCATATAGGACTAACAGAGATGACTGCAGCAGCAGCATATAGGACTAACAGAGATGACTGCAGCAGCAGCATATAGGACTAACAGAGATCACTGCAGCAGCACTGTCAGCGTATAGGACTAACAGAGATATTGTAGTTAAATAAGGGTTTACATACTGTAGTTAAATAAAGGTTTACATACTGTAGTCAAATAAAGGTTTACATACTGTAGTTAAATAAGGGTTTACATACTGTAGTTAAATAAGGGTTTACATACTGTAGTTAAATAAAGGTGTACATACTGTAGTTAAATAAGGGTTTACATACTGTAGTTAAATAAAGGTGTACATACTGTAGTTAAATAAGGGTTTACATACTGTAGTTAAATAAGGGTTTACATACTGTAGTTAAATAAGGGTTTACATACTGTAGTTAAATAATGGTTTACACACTGTCTGTATACTGTCTGTATAGCATATTAGCCTTGTAACCAATGTCTGTACAGCATATTGACCTGGTAACCAATGTCTGTATAGCATGTTGGCCTGGTAACCAATGTCTGTACAGCACATTGCCCTGGTAACCAATGTCTGTATAGCATGTTGGCCTGGTTGCAAATGTATGTATACTGCTGATTTTCTTATGTTATACAGTGTTCTGTGTCCCAAATGGCACCCTATTCCCTACATGGTACACTACATTTTGACCAGATCCCCATGCTTCCTATATAGGGAATAGTGTGCTATTTGAGACTTAACCTCAGTGTCGTCAGACTGACTGACTGAAACAGGACAAGCTGGTCTGTCTCAGGTGTCAGTCACAGGTACACTGCCAAGTTGTCAACATAACATACTGGCACGAGACAGGGTACTCAGGAAGACAGACTGTAACAGCATACACATGTCTAAGCACACACACACACACACACACACACACACGCGCGCGCAGGTACTCAGCAAGAACAGGAGAAACACAGGAATCAATTGTTCAGGTTCAGACTGTTGGTTGTGCACCAAATGGCCCCCTATTCTCTATATAGTGCACTACTTTGCGGCTCATCGGTTCTGTAGGACCGTGGTCAAATGCAGTGCACTACAAAGGGAACAGGGTCTTAGTTGGGAGGTGACCTATATGACTTCAGCAGAGCTTTTTAATATTTTATTAGGCTGCATCATGTTTAATGCACAAATCTAGAAATCTGAGCGTTTCCTGCTGCCAGTAAAACAATAACCCAGCCATTTGTGATTACATGGACTCATACAGTCACTAGCTTGCTCTGGCCTCCCCGGGAAACAATGCTGGAAGTTTCCACTGCCTTGAACGAAAAACAACCGTATACAACCAGGGACAGAATGGCCCCAGGAAAATTGGTCCGAGCGTTTCTAACACACCGGACTATTTTTCCCCCCTTGAGGTCCGTATTATTAGTCAAATTAAGGGATATTCTGCAGAACCTCCAACTTAGACCAGCCCAGAACTGCCATGTGGCCAAGCCCATTTCTGTACACAACTGCTGGCAGTGCACTACACTAACCCTGGCTGCTGGGGATGTGGAACTTCAGCTGACAGTGTGAATCAATGGTTACAACCAACGATGTATATCTAAACCCTGGATTTCTGAGGCTGTGTATTGGCCATTGAGAGGGTTTTGAAGCCACGGTCGGGCCATATTGGCACACCCCCCAGCAGGAGCAGTCCACCATAGAAGTAAAATGGTATGCTACAGTAATTAAATTCAAAGTTTCAAGGACACAATTTAATTTATTGATGTGTTTTTTTGGTTGAAGTGGGCGACAGTAACATTAGTAATCTCTAAAATGTTTAATATATATATATATATATATATTTATATATATATATTTTTTTTTAAATGTTTAGCTCAAGTAAAATATAATTTCTAAGTAAGCATTAAGGTGTCTGTAAGAGAAGGAATGTGAGGGAAAAACGTTAAATACATGCATTTCTTTATCTTCCACTATATGTTTTAAAATGGAGGAGTACCAAGACGGAGAAGCTGTGGCATTCAACACTGCACCCCGCTATCAGTCAATTCATTGTCTACACTGTATATAAATGCTGATGAGGAAAACCCCAATTATTCAAATCAATGCAATCTAAGACACTTGTGGGAATTAGCTGGTGTGCCATGGCGTGTGTCTGTGTCTGTGTATGCGTTTGTGTCTGTGTCTGTGTCTGTGTCTGTGTCTGTGTCTGTGTATGCGTTTGTGCGTAAGTTGCACTGGCGTGTGTGTGTAACCTGGTACTATACACCAGTAAATCTGTGATATTTATTGAGCCCAGGTACCATTGTAATACATGCTGTGTCACGACAGATTTATTGAGCCCAGGTAACATTGTAATACATACTGTGTCATGCCAGATTTATTGAGCCCAGGTAACATTGTAATACATACTGTGTCATGACAGATTTATTGAGCCCAGGTAACATTGTAATACATACTGTGTCACGACAGATTTATTGAGCCCAGGTACCATTGTAATACATACTGTGTCATGCCAGATTTATTGAGCCCAGGTAACATTGTAATACATGCTGTGTCACGCCAGAGCTCTCCTCATGCATCTTTAAGCCAGACTCCTTGATTCCTTTAATTCAACAATGGTACAGGACAGTTTTGGAGCACACCAGGATGGGGTGACGCATAGTGTGTGCGCGTGTGTGTGTGTTTGCGTGTGTGCACGTGTGTGTGTTTATGTGTGTTTATGTGTTCGTTGTAGAGTTGCGGTGACAATAATGTATTAGCCCAGCTTTAAGAAAGTCTGCTAAATGCAGGTCCTTGTCAGTGGAGCAAGATGCTGCCCTCTTTGTGTCAATAAACAGACACACACACGACCTCCGGAACTTGCACAGAACAAAAGGGGTACAACTGAAATGAAAACAGGTTGTGATATCTATGATGATAGTGTTATCATCGCAGATATCATCTTAGACGCAACCTGTTATATGACATGGTAACACTAAAACAACAGAGATGTACTAGATGAGTAGTATTAGGAGTAGGAGTAATATTATATTAGACATCAAATTGAGTCTCTCTAGTACAGCTCTGTTGTTTTAGTGTTATCATCTTAGATAACAGGTTGAGTCTCTAGTACAGCTCTGTTGTTTTAGTGTTATCATCTGAGATAACAGGTTGAGTCTCTCCTCTAGTACAACTCTGTTATTTTAGTGTTAACATCTGAGATAACAGGTTGAGTCTCTCTAGTACAGCTCTGTTGTTTTAGTGTTATCATCTGAGATAACAGGTTGAGTCTCTCCTCTAGTACAGCTCTGTTGTTGTAGTGTCTTCATCTTAGATAACAAGAGAGTGAATAGTTTACGCTGTAGTTATCAATTATTTATTATGAAGGAGAGAGTTTATTATTTTAACACGTGTTCAGTATGTTTTTTGTATATTAGGATGTAAAGAACATTGATACATGTATTCCCAATACCCTCTCTAATTTGATGTTCAAGTTTAATGCACCTTCTCTACGTTGGTGTTGTACTTCTTCTACATGTAATATATTTTGTATAAAGCTGTTTTATTGTCACGTACACCAGATAGGTGCAGTGAAATATGTTTTTTTTTTTTTTTTTTTTTTACAGGGCCATAGTAACAGGGTTACAAATTAGGGTTAAATGCCTTGCTCAAGGGCACATCAACAGATTTTTCGACCTTGTAGGTCTCCGTTATTCAAATCAGCAACCTTTCGGTCACTGGCCCCTTTCCCTAACCTCTAGGCTACCTGTAAACTAAGAACGAATACACACGGAAAGAAAAGGTAATGTTCTCTTCTTTTTCAGTACTCCCAGTACTCCCAGTACTCCCAGTACTCCCAGTACTCCCAGTACTCCTAGTACTCCCAGTACTCCCAGTACTCCCAGTACTCCCAGTACTCCCAGTACTCCCAGTACTCCTAGTACTCCTAGTACTCCCAGTACTCCTAGTACTCCCAGTACTCCCAGTACTCCCTAGTACTCCTAGTCCTCCCAGTACTCCCAGTACTCCCAGTACTCCCAGTACTCCCAGTACTCCTAGTACTCCCAGTACTCCCAGTACTCCCAGTACTCCCAGTACTCCCAGTACTCCCAGTACTCCCAGTACTCCTAGTACTCCCAGTACTCCCAGTACTCCCAGCCCAGTACTCCAGTGCTCCCGTACTCCCAGTACTCCCAGTACTCCCAGTACTCCCAGTACTCCTAGTACTCCCAGTACTCCCAGTACTCCCAGTACTCCCAGTACTCCCAGTACTCCTAGTACTCCCAGTACTCCCAGTACTCCCAGTACTCCCAGTACTCCCAGTACTCCCAGTACTCCCAGTACTCCCAGTACTCCTAGTACTCCCAGTACTCCCAGTACTCCCAGTACTCCCAGTACTCCCAGTACTCCCAGTACTCCCAGTACTCCCAGTACTCCCAGTACTCCTAGTACTCCCAGTACTCCCAGTACTCCCAGTACTCCCAGTACTCCCAGTGCTCCTAGTACTCCCAGTGCTCCCAGTGCTCCCAGTGCTCCCAGTACTCCCAGTGCTCCCAGTGCTCCCAGTACTCCCAGTGCTCCCAGTGCTCCTAGTACTCCCAGTGCTCCCAGTGCTCCCAGTGCTCCCAGTACTCCTAGTACTCCCAGTGCTCCCCCAGTACTCCCAGTACTCCCAGTACTCCCAGTACTCCTAGTACTCCCAGTACTCCCAGTACTCCCAGTACTCCCAGTACTCCTAGTACTCCCAGTACTCCCAGTACTCCCAGTACTCCCAGTACTCCCAGTACTCCCAGTGCTCCCAGTGCTTCCTGGTGCTCCTAGTGCTCCCAGTACTCCCAGTACTTCTAGTACTCCCAGTACTCCCAGTACTCCCAGTGCTCCCAGTACTCCCAGTACCCCAGTACTGTGCTCCTAGTCCCAGTACTCCTAGTGCTCCCAGTACTCCCAGTGCTCCCAGTACTCCCAGTACTCCAGTACTCCCAGTACTCCCAGTGCTCCCAGTACTCCTAGTACTCCCAGTGCTCCCAGTGCTCCCAGTACTCCCAGTGCTCCCAGTACTCCCAGTGCTCCCAGTACTCCCAGTACTCCCAGTGCTCCCAGTACTCCTAGTGCTCCCAGTGCTCCCAATGCTCCCAGTACTCCCAGTACTCCTAGTACTCCCAGTACTCCCAGTACTCCTAGTACTCCTAGTACTCCCAGTACTCCTAGTACTCCTAGTACTCCCAGTACTCCCAGTACTCCTAGTACTCCCAGTACTCCCAGTACTCCCAGTACTCCTAGTACTCCCAGTACTCCCAGTACTCCCAGTACTCCTAGTACTCCCAGTACTCCCAGTACTCCTAGTACTCCTAGTACTTCTAGTACTCCTAGTACTCCTAGTACTCCTAGTACTCCTAGTACTCCTACTGCGCTCTACTTTTAGACATGGATAACCCTGCTTTATTAGTAACCGTCCGTCTGTCCATTCTGTGTGCTTTGAAAGACACATGAAAGTCTTCTCTCAAGAGGATTGAGCTTTCTTTCTTTCATTATTTAATTGTGAAGATACATATTTTATTAAACGTTTGTTCTTGAGTAACAATTATTTTTACCTTTATTATAGGTGGGCAAGTCAGTTAAGAACAAATTCTTTTTTTCATTGACAGCCTAGGAACACCGGGTTTATAACGGCCTGTTCAGGGGCAGAACGACAGATTTGTACCTTGTCAGCTCGGGGAATTGAACTTTCGGTTACTAGTCCAACGCTCTAACCACTAGGCTACCCTGCCGCCCCTGAACAATGAATAGTTCAGTTATGGGTTTCGAGGTTTGACAGTGGAGACTTTGTGTGTTAAATCAGATAGCAAGCAGAATACTATCAACATCAAGGAAAAACTATTTTCATCAATCATCTCATCTTTATTTAAGGAAAAACCTCTTGTTCAGCTATCGCTTATCTACAGCCAGAGTTAAGGCTTTTGTTTGTCTAATAATATCTCTCCTCTACGTGTGTTAAAACAGACAAGCAAAGAGTAGAATAAACTTGTGAGATGGATGGTGCATCTATGTGTTCCAAATGACACCCTATTCCCTACGAAGTGCACAACTTTTGATAAGAGTCAAATGGGCCCTGGTCAAAAGTACGTGCACTACATAGGGTACAGGGTGCCATTTGAAATGCGTCCTGCGTGAATAATTCCTTGTGCGATAAGGACTTGAAGAATGGTTCTTAGATTAGACAATAGAGATGCTGGAATTTTAATTTTGAGCCAGTTTGCTACATCAGGAAAATAATCCTGCTGCAACAGGAACTGTGATTACGTGGATTATAATTCATGTAAAAAAAGAAATTGCCGCAGCGTTGGTCTAACTATAAGATTCTGCGTTTGAATATGCAGCTTTTGTCTGTTTTCTGTGAAAGTGATTTTCAACCAATGTGAGCATTCTTTAGTGTCATCGTTGATCATGTTGTTTAGTTTTGACGAGAAGTCTCTAGTGTCATCATTGATCATGCTGTTTAGTTTTGATGAGAAGTCTTTAGTGTCATCGTTGTTCATGCTGTTTAGTTTTGATGAGAAGTCTTTAGTGTCATCGTTGTTCATGCTGTTTAGTTTTGATGAGAAGTCTTTAGTGTCATCGTTGATCATGCTGTTTAGTTTTGATGAGAAGTCTCTAGTGTCATCACTGGTCATGTTGTTTAGTTTTGATGAGAAGTCTCTAGTGTCATCATTGGTCATGTTGTTTAGTTTTGATGAGAAGTCTCTAGTGTCATCATTGATTATGTTGTTTAGTTTTGATGAGAAGTCTCTAGTGTCATCATTGATTATGTTGTTTAGTTTTGATGAGAAGTCTCTAGTGTCATCACTGGTCATGTTGCTTAGTTTTGATGAGAAGTCTCTAGTGTCATCATTGGTCATGTTGTTTAGTTTGATGAGAAGTCTCTAGTCTGATCACTGGTCATGTTGTTTAGTTTTGATGAGAAGTCTCTAGTGTCATCATTGATTATGTTGTTTAGTTTTGATGAGAAGTCTCTAGTCTGATCACTGGTCATGTTGTTTAGTTTTGATGAGAAGTCTCTAGTGTCATCACTGATCATTAGTGCTGATTTGTGCATTTTGAGGTCGGTTCGGTTTCGGTTCGATTATAAAACAAATCATGGTTTTCGGGTTCAATGCTGTAACAACACAGGATTAAACAATTCATAGAATTCCCACGATGCTTAGTGACTGGCCACTACCGCTTACCACTTGTTAACCATCAGTTATTCACAGTACTTCACTTTAATAAAATATTTCATTTGTGTGTATTACATTAGTTTAATTTATTTCACCTTATTATTTCCATTCCACAGCTTCCTCATCTCTATAGAGCTACTGCCTACGCTGTCTGACAAAATCATTATTTTAGTAGTTCTTCATAGTAAATAAGGAATTTATTTTTTTATGACTGCTGAATACCGACTATCAATCACTTAGATTGTGTATTTTCAGGTAGAAAATGCCTCGTGAAGCAACAGCTGCTCTCTACAGTGCCTTCAGAATGTATTCACGCCACTTGACTTATTCCACACGTTGTTGTGTATTTTCAGTCTCCCTCGTGATCGTTCGGTCTCTTTTGTCCGTGTTTATGCGACTGCACAGACCGAACAAGTTTAAATGGGTGGCGCAATGGATTATGGTCATTGTAGTTAATTACCACATTTTCTGCGCTAAACCATGAAGAATGATCTGAGTTTAATGAATGTAAAAATTGATTAAATGTAGCTTTTTATTTCGTTGTCACTGGCATAGTGGTTTGCTGCATCATGTTATGGGTATGCCTGTAATCGTTTTAAGGTCGATGTCAGCCCCCGCCCCCATCGTGGAAATCGAATTAGCATAATAAAAAGATCCCGATTATAGATCCTTTAGTAAACAAATCTCAATCCACCGATGTCGCACTTGTTTGTCAGACCATTTGTCGGGTCTCATCCCGAAAATCGGTATTCTCACAAAATTGGCTGTAGCGTCTGAACGGTTTGTCCTCTCTATGGAAAGATGAGACTCTCACGAACACGAATGCTGTTCTCCATTTCTCTGTTTGACCACCACAAGTGCATTGGGCCTCGTCTGAAGTCTGAACAGCCGATCTGCCGATCTTCTGTCTGTAGCGTCCGAACAGTTCGCCCCCCCTCTTACATGTTGGTTGTTTTGCTCTGGGTTAAGTGATTACTCATCTCTGTTGTCCTGACTCTGCCTACCTGCTACACAGAGACTACTGACATCAGGATGCCCACAGGCCTCTCAGGACTCGTCTGAAGGTCCCCCAGAACCAGGTGTCAAATACATGCAAAAAATGTCAAATAAAATGTTTCCTGATGTTTCTGTTATCTTTTAGATTTTGGACAGACACCTCAGAACAACCTTCCTTAAGAAAAACATTTTGGGGGACTATCTATTGTTCTATGTTGTGAATCCGTTTTTCAATGCATTTGTATGGGCTAATAGCAGTAAAGATTTTTTTTTTTTAATCAAAGATTTTTGGATATACAGCACCAGTCAAAAGTTTAGACACAGATACTCATTCCTGGGTTTTTCTAGATTTGTACTATTTTCTACACGGCGGGAACCACCGTGTCAAGGCAAAGGGTGGCTACTTTGAAGAATCTCAAATATGTTTTGTTTTGTTTAACACTTTTTTGGTTTCTACATGATTCCATATGTGTTATATCAATGTGTTGAAGTCTTCACTATTATTCTACAATGTAGAAAATAGTAAAATAAAGAAGAACCCTTGCATGAGTAGGTATGTCCAAACTTTTGACTGGTACTGTATATTTTAAAATATTTGATGAAAAAAAAAAATAATAGCAAAATTATCCTTGGTAAGACCGTAAAACAATCCAATATAGCTTCGTAGACCACCTTTTGGGTGTTTTTCCGGATAAAAATAAATAGAATGTAGCCAAGCACAGATAAAATACTAGAGGAAAACAGGGTTCAGTCTGCTTTCCACCAGACACTGGGAGATGAATTCACCAGCAGGATAATAATCTTAAACACATGGCCAAGTATGCACTGGAGTTACTTACCAAGACAACATTGAATGTTCCTGAGTGGCCTAGTTACAGTTTTGACTGAAATCTGCTTGAAAATGGCTGTCTAGAAATGATCAAAAACCAACTTGACAGAGCTTGAAGAATTTATAAAAATCTAGGTGTGCAAAGCTCTTACAGACTTATCCAGTGTTATTAGCTGTGAAATGTGATTTTAACATGTATTGACTCAGGGGTTTGAATACTTATGTGAATTAGATATTTCTGTATAAAAAATGTTATACATTTGCTAACATTTCTAAAAACATGTTTTCACTTTGTCGTTACGGGGTATTGTGTTTAGATGGTTAAGCAAAAAAGCATATTTGATCCATTTTGAATTCGTAACACAACAAAATGTGGCTTAAATCAAGGGGTATGAATACTTTCTGAGGGCTCTGTATGTCCCCTCAAGATTGTACATTCTTCAGCCTCTTCTGTAGCAAACATAAAAGAAACACAGACCGGTCATTGTAATAAATTACCACGTTTTATGCACTAAACTATGTATATTCTTGACCAGTTGGAAACTACAACTCTCTACTACATTGCACAGATCAGGTTAAATGTTATTTATCTCTAGAGAAACTGTGCAATGTGCATATTGAGCTCACATAATTGTTCAAATAAGTCTGTCTGGTCACATTCTGGTCTGGTCACAGTCTGGCCACAGTCTAGCCACAGTCTGGTCACTGTCTGGTCACTGTCTGGTCACAGTCTGGTCGCAGTCTGGTCACTGTCTGGTCACTGTCTGGTCACTGTCTGGCCACTGTCTGGTCTGGTCACTGTCTGGTCACTGTCTGGTCACTGTCTGGCCACAGTCTGGCCACAGTCTGGTCACTGTCTGGTCACAGTCTGGTCACTGTCTGGTCACTGTCTGGTCACTGTCTGGTCACAGTCTGGTCACTGTCTGGTCTGGTCACAGTCTGGTCACAGTCTGGCCATAGTCTGGTCACAGTCTGGTCCTGTCTGGTCACTGTCTGGTCCTGTCTGGTCACTGTCTGGTCACAGTCTGGCCATAGTCTGGTCACAGTCTGGTCCTGTCTGGTCACTGTCTGGTCACTGTCTGGTCACTGTCTGGTCACTGTCTGGTCACTGTCTGGTCTGGTCACAGTCTGGTCACAGTCTGGCCATAGTCTGGTCACAGTCTGGTCCTGTCTGGTCACTGTCTGGTCCTGTCTGGTCACTGTCTGGTCACTGTCTGGTCACAGTCTGGCCATAGTCTGGTCACAGTCTGGTCCTGTCTGGTCACTGTCTGGTCACAGTCTGGCCATAGTCTGGTCACAGTCTGGTCCTGTCTGGTCACTGTCTGGTCCTGTCTGGTCACAGTCTGGTCCTGTCTGGTCACTGTCTGGTCACAGTCTGGCCATAGTCTGGTCACAGTCTGGTCCTGTCTGGTCACTGTCTGGTCCTGTCTGGTCCTGTCTGGTCCTGTCTGGTCACAGTCTGGTCCTGTCTGGTCACTGTCTGGTCCTGTCTGGTCACAGTCTGGTCCTGTCTGGTCACTGTCTGGTCCTGTCTGGTCCTGTCTGGTCCTGTCTGGTCACTGTCTGGTCCTGTCTGGTCACTGTCTGGTCCTGTCTGGTCCAGTCTGGTCCAGTCTGGTCCTGTCTGGTCCTGTCTGGTCCTGTCTGGTCCTGTCTGGTCCAGTCTGGTCCAGTCTGGTCCTGTCTGGTCCTGTCTGGTCCTGTCTGGTCCAGTCTGGTCCTGTCTGGTCCTGTCTGGTCCTGTCTGGTCCTGTCTGGTCCAGTCTGGTCCAGTCTGGTCCTGTCTGGTCACAGTCTGGTCCTGTCTGGTCCTGTCTGGTCCTGTCTGGTCACAGTTCATTGTTTTATTAAATATAAGACACTTTTACTAATATCAACACACATCTTCATCCATTGTTAAAGGAGGACACGATTAGAAGATATTTTAAGCGGCGGATAGTGTAGTTATCTTTACATTTAGAAAACATACTCCAACCGATAGCACTTATGAACTCATTAGTTACAAATGGTTTAACATGCAAACACACGCACAAATACAAACACAAGCACACACCTATCCGCAATAGGAAGAAGTGCCTCAGGGCAGAGGGAGAAAGAGAGCTGATGGTTACATTGTTAAAGAGGTAATTCTTTTCTACACTCAACACTGAGAAAGAACCCAAGCAACTAAATAACACAGGAACATTATTGTTTTAGTATGCAAATATAGATAAATATTGCAAATATTAACATATTGACTATAATGATAGAAACAAATCTTAAGTAGATGCTCAGACACGACTTATAGCTGTATTTCCACAGATCAAAACAGAAATTAAAATGTCATTAATATCCAGAAAAGGGATTTTGACATTAGGGTTGATAGATGAGTGTTCAGTTGTGAAGGCAATTAACTAGATATGTTAATTTTGTGTTATTATTGGGTTGGTTTAAGACTGAGTCCCAGTTGGCACCCTGTTCACTATTTAGGGCCCTACGGACCAGGGTCTGATAGGACACAACCCCAGACATCATAGTTCCTGTCCGCCTCTGTAGGGCATCCCAGGTGTTATGTGCTGGACGGTGTCCAAAATAACACCCTATTCCCTATATATAGTGCACTACTTTTGACTATACCCCTATGGGCCTGATTAAAAGTAGGGCACTACATAGGGGCCAGGGTGCCATTTGAGATGCAGTTCTTATCATGATCTAGATGTCCAGACAGAACCATGACGGTAACCATAGTGATAGGGACAGATATAGGTAAGTAGGTGTTCTTTAAGAGGAAGGAACTGTATTGAATTACACATACCTTTCAATTTCATTGTCTAACCTGTATTCAACCAGGTAGGTCCATTAAAATAACTACTTCTGGTATTTACATGACGAACTGCTGTGTGTTTAGTGACTGGTATTATACATGACTAACTGGTGAGTGTCTGGTATTATACATGACTAACTGGTGAGTGTCTGGTATTATACATGACTAACTGGTGAGTGACTGGTATTATACATGACTAACGGGTGAGTGTTTAGTAACTGGTATTATACATGACTAACTGGTGAGTGTTTAGTAACTGGTATTTCCATGACGAACTGGTGAGTGTTTAGTGACTGGTATTATACATGACTAACTGGTGAGTGTCTGGTTTTATAAATGACTAACTGGTGAGTGTCTGGTTTTATAAATGACTAACTGGTGAGTGTCTGGTTTTATAAATGACTAACTGGTGAGTGTCTGGTATTATACATGACGAACTGGTGAGTGTCTGGTATTATACATGACTAACTGGTGAGTGTCTGGTATTATACATGACTAACTGGTGAGTGTCTGGTATTATACATGACTAACTGGTGAGTGTCTGGTATTATAAATGATGAACTGGTGAGTGTCTGGTATTATACATGACTAACTGGTGAGTGTCTGGTATTATACATGACTAACTGGTGAGTGTTTAATATTATACATGACTAACTGGTGAGTGTTTCATATTATACATGACTAACTGGTGAGTTTTGGTGACTGGTATTATACATGACTAACTGGTGAGTTTTGGTGACTGGTATTATACATGACTAACTGTTGAGTTTTATTGACTGGTATTTACATGACTAACTGGTGAGTCTTTAGTGACTGGTATTATACATGACTAACTGTTGAGTTTTATTGACTGGTATTTAAATGACTAATTGGTGAGTTTTATTGACTGGTATTTAAATGACTAACTGGTGAGTGTTTAGTGACTGGTATTATACAAGTAAAACACTCCGACCTGAGGTACTGTATCACCCCAGGAACTCGGCATAGGTAGGTCAATTAATAGGGATCGCATCCCGCTAGCGGGACACCCTTCGACAACATCTGGTGAAGTTGCAGAGCGCCAAAATAAGAAATCGTAATATTAAACATTCATGGAAATACAAGTGTCTTACATAATTCAAAAGCTTAGAATCATGCTAATCGAACTGCGTTGTCCGATTTACAATAGGCTTTACGGCGAAAGCATAGCATTTGATTGTCTGGGGACAGCGCCCCCACATCAACATATTTTTCAAACCTGCACAGGCGTCACAAAATCACAAATAGCGATAAAATAAATCACTTACTTTTGAAGATCTTTCTCTTTTTGCAATCCCAAGGGTCCCAGCTAAACAATGATTTGCCGTTTTGTTTGATAAAGTCCTTCTTTATATCCCAAAAGGTCTGTTTAGTTGGCACCATTGATTTCAGTAATCCACTCATTTAACATGCAGACAAAAGAAATCCAAAAGGTTACCGGTAAACTTCATCCAAACAAGTCAAACAACGTTTGTAATTAATCCTCAGGTACTCTAATATTGAAATAAACGATACTGTTTAATACGGAGACTAGTATGTTCAATAGGAAAAGAAAAGAACGAAGAGCGCGAAAAACTACAACAACTTGTTCTTAAAAAAAAAAAAATAATGCCTGAAACCTTGTATAAAGACTGTTGACATCTAGTGGAAGCAATAGGAACTGCATTCTGGGAGGCGGAAATTACGTTTTTCAATAGCTTTACATTGTAAAAGCCTGGATTTTCTTCTGATTTTTGCTGCTATTTCAATTATGTTATACTCACAGACATTATTTTAACAGTTTTAGAAAATTCTATTCTATGCATATCCTAGCTTCTGGGCCTGAGTAACAGGCAGTTTACTTTGGGCACGTCAGACAGTCGGGAAAATCTGAAAAAGGGACCCTAGCCCAGAGAGGTTAAACTTTCTGATTTACAGTGATGACCTGATAAGTGGCAGGTTGTGCAGAGATATAAAATGACAGTACACGTCAGAGCACAGCACACCTGAGGCACTCTGACCAGCACTAGCACCAAACAGACACTTTCTTATTCACTAATGATGACCTGAGAAGTGTCAGGTGGCAGTATAAAATGACAGTACAGGTCAGAACACAGCACACCTGAGGCACTTTGACCAGCAGTAGCACCAGCCAACCTGGACATATCCTCCTAATAATGTCATTAAGGGGATAAGGGCTGCTTCAGGAGCCCTCAGAAGCACACAGCTACATAATAACATTTCCTGTGGTGGGTTTAAATGTCATAGTAATGAATGGAGACTGGCCACGTTATGCTCTAAATCCGTTTCTTCACCTTTTCGTGTTGTTTTCCCGGTAAATTACAGCAAGCCAGTTGCCTGTAAGTTACAGTAATAAAAGTACAGTATGTTACCGTAACATATTTTACGGTATCGAAATACTGTTCCTGTAATCTTTTTTTTTTTAACCATTTTAACTTACAGACAACTGTCTTCCTCTAAGTTACCATAAATCAACAGTACAGTGCATTACTGTAATCGTATTCATGTAATTGTAATGAATGAATAGATGAATGGATGAATTCAATAATTCAATTCTTTGAGAGGAGATCGGCGTTTGCATTTTACAGTATTTCACCATAATTTCATGGGATTGGTGAAATCAGGTTTGTTGCTAGGGTAATGTGTTTACAAGTTACAGCAAATCAATGAAGGCCAGTTTTGGAAGCCTTTGTTAAGGTCTCTAGAAATGCTTTGATATAAAATACCACATTTGACTTAACTTGCACTTCTAGAGGCCTTAAATTAATTAACAAAGGCTTTCAAACATGCAGTGACTACAGGGGAAAGCAGACCAAAGCAAGGTAGACACATGCTGCCACTCTAATCTGTCCCCTATATACATGTAACTGCTGGGGCACTACAATCAAATATTAGTTCATCTGGTACCCGGTGGCACAAATATAGCCTCTTACAAGGCACAACTCAAAATATGTTCATGGCACAGAAACAACAATAGCATGCAACCACTAATAGGTAGAGTTTTTGGCACTTCAAAAACACGGTAAGGTACTGTATTCTGTGGGGTGGAATTACAGTAGCATTTTCCTGCCCCCATTACATTTTCCCACAATGCATCAGACTTTACAGCGTGCTGCAGTATAATGCTTCACAGGATTTTACTGCTGATAAATGCATAAGTTTACCATATAAATCAAAGTTATCCATGACTTTGTAAAATGTTGTGTAAACAATTTTCTAAAATTATGTAAATTCTGTACACACCTTGTTTGGTTGGTTCACTTCAGAGCTCGATGTTTTTCAATCCTATCACTCAGAATGTATTTATTGAAAAAGTTGCCAGTTGCCAATCCCACAATGCTGTGCAGTTACAGTAATGTATAACTTACTGTTTTCGCCGAAATCACTCCAATCACTCGCCATTTACAGCAGTTTACTGTAAATAATTTATATTGTACTTTACTGTTAGTTTTATTGAATAATACTGTCAAAACAACAAGAAAGTTTTACAGTGTAGTGTTCTGTGGTATTACAGGATAGGATCTAATTCCCATAACAACGTCATAGAAGTTATAGCATGTATATTAGTAAATGTGACAGTAAGTGTATTGTATACTAACAAGCCTATTACCTATTCAGCATATAGACATCATGACTGCATCCCAAATGGCACCATATTAAAAGTAGTGTACTATATTGGGAATAGGGGAGCTATTTGGGCTGTAGCCATAGATGATAGAAACAGTGATGTTGGAGGAAGATGACACCAGGCTGCCTTCTTGGTGGTTGAGAGGAGATGACCCAATACATTGACCTAATAGACAGACAGACGGACGGTGGGACGGACGGACGGACGGGACAGACGGACGGACAGACAGACAAAGACAAACAAGAGGACATCTTTAGCAGGCAAATGAAAGTCCATTACTGCCATAACACATTCCTCTTTATCTCCCTCCATCCTCCTCCCTCTATCCCTCTCTCCCTCATCAATAGGTAGCCCTGCCAACCACATGTCACCTATCTGTGAACTATCCCTATATCTCCAGTTTGTCTAATTATGTTCCTCCCTCCAGCAACCCGCATGCCGTTACCATGGCCGGCTTTCCAATTAGCTGGCCCCCTGCAATAGAGTTGATGTTCGGCCATAAAGGAGTGGAATTCTCTATCCTTTCAGAACTCTCTGTATCATTTCAGAATTCTCTGTATCTTTTCAGAATTCTCAGTAAGTGTGTAACCAGGGAGAATAAATTGGAATCTCAGTGGTCCTGTAGCTAGGATGCTATGAAGCTCAAATACTGACCCAACAGGGGTTCCATAGTAAAGCATTTCTGGCACAGAACTCTTGTTAGCCAATCTGGACACAGAACCTCTGAAATCCTAAAATCCTGTCCAATTGGATTTTTAGGTCTGGATCAGTCTGAACCCCATCTCCATGAGTCAAAAGTAGTGCACTATGGAGTGTATAGGGTATAATTTGGGATACAACCAGTATATTTGAAGATTGTGATTGATCGTATCTGATGGTGTCTGGTGCAGAAACATCCTTCCAATCTTCTTTGTTACCTTTCTTTTGAGCAGAAAGAGAGACAGAGAGAGAGAGAAAGGTAGACAGACAGAGAGAGTGACAGAGAGAGAGAGACAGAGAGAGAGAGAGAGGGAGAGAGAGGGAGAGGGAGAGAGAGGGAGAGAGAGGGAGAGGGAGAGAGAGAGAGAGAGAGAGAGAGAGAGAGAGAGAGAGAGAGAGAGAGAGAGAGAGAGAGAGAGAGAGAGAGAGAGAGAGAGACAGAGACAGAGACAGAGACAGAGACAGACACAGACACAGAGAGCGAGACAGAGAGACAGAGAGACAGCGAGACAGAGAGACAGAGAGACAGAGAAACAGAGAGAGAGAGACAGAGAGAGAGACAGAGAGAGACAGAGAGAGAGAGAGGGAGACAGAGAGAGAGACAGAGAGACAGAGAGACAGAGAAACAGAGAGAGAGAGACAGAGAGAGAGACAGAGAGAGACAGAGAGAGAGAGAGGGAGACAGAGAGAGAGACAGAGAGACAGAGAGACAGAGAAACAGAGAGAGAGAGACAGAGAGAGACAGAGAGAGAGAGAGGGAGACAGAGAGAGAGACAGAGAGAGAGAGAGATGAATACGTGTATCATATTCATCTGATGAGGGGTTGTCAAAGTACCATTTTCATTTTGTTCCACTTACTTACAAAAATTCATTTCTCAATACCAAACATTCACACAATTGAAGATTGAGTAATTCAACTATGTTTTCAAGGTTATTGCAGCAAGATGTATTGTATTATAGAATCACAAGACAATATTCAGAAAATATTAGGTGTACTGTTGCTTTTATATAAGATCATTGAAGCCAAAATGAATCCAATACTTCTTTGACATCTTCTTTTTCATGCAGAACCTTTGTCATAGCAACTATTGGTTACCATCCTCTTAACTCGATAGCATGTACAGTATTGGCCCTTGACGCATTAAGGGGAGTGTGTACCATCCTCACAACCAGTAGCATAGATAAACACAGACAGTTAAACTAATCCTGCTAGAAGAACAAGAGCATGTCAGTAGATGGACAGACAGAGATATTATATACACATACACACACACACTAGCCAGTCCACTGAGCAGCCCCTCTGATGTGTACCACTGTGAGGATGTGAAGAGCTGGAGAACAGAGAGATACTCAAGGTCACAGGAATCAAAGTATCATGTGAAGAGCTGGAGAACAGAGAGATACTCAAGGTCACAGGAATCAAAGTATCATGTGAAGAGCTGGAGAACAGAGAGATACTAAAGGTCACAGGAAACAAAGTATCATGTGAAGAGCTGGAGATCAGAGAGATACTAAAGGTCACAGGAAACAAAGTATCACGTGAAGAGCTGTAGAACAGACAGATACTAAAGGTCACAGGACTAGACCTAGAGTCAATGCATAAAACAAAATGAGAGCATCAATTAACTGTTGTGACTACCAAATGGTGCGACTACCAAATGGTGTGACTACCAAATGAAGGGGAGGGAGGGAGGGAGAAGGGGTATGGAGGGAGGGAGGTGGAGGGAGGGAAGGAGGGAGGCAGGGAGGGAGGCAGGGAGGGAGGGAGGGAGGGAGGGAGAGAGAGAGGGGAGAGGGGGAGGGGAGGGTGAAGCTGGAGGGAGAGGGGGTGAGAGAGAGAAGAGAGAGGGGGAAGGAGAGAGATGGAGAGAGAGGGAGGATTGGGTAAGGAGTGGGACGGAGAGAGACAGAGGGAGGTGGTGGGAGGGAAGGAGAGAGAGTGGGAGGGAGAGAGAGAGGAGGGATAGAGGGAGAGGAGGGGTGGAGAGTGGGAGGGAGAGAGGAATAGGAAAGTATTTCATTGCTTATTTGGTCCCTCTGGTTGTGGACTGAGCTGTTAGTTAGCTGTGGTCTCTCTCTCTCTCTCTCTCTCTCTCTCTCTCTCTCTCTCTCTCTCTCTCTCAGTGGAATGACAATGGATCACACAACATAACAGTCTTTGGTCTTCAGACAGTGGAATGACAATACAACACTCAATATAACAGTCTCTGGACAGTGGAATGACAATACAACATTCAATATACCATTATTTGTTAATCAGGAGGAAAATCCCACTATATTTGTTATTGAAGAAACTACCATTATATTTGTTATGGAAGAAAATCCCACTATGTTTCTTATTGAAGAAAATCCCTCTATATTTGTTCTTGAAGAAACTCCCATTATATTTGTTATGGAAGAAAATCCCTCTGTATTTGTTATTGAGTATGAAAATCCCACTATATTTGTTATCCAAGAAGAAACTCCCACTATATTTGAAATTGAGGAAGCTTCAACATTATTTGTTTTTTAGGAGTAAAGTCCTAGTATATGTGTTATTCATGAGGATACTCCCACTATATTTGTTATTGAGGAAACTCCCATTATATTTGTTATTCTGGTAACCTCCACTATATTTGTTGTTTGAGGAAACTACTTCAACCACAATAACCTTCCACCACCTCGTCCATATCAACAAGCTGAGTATCAGACCCACTGTCAAGTTTGTTTATGTCTATACCGTACCGCCATCGTTGTTGTTGTCGGGGAAACTATCGCTATACACTGCAACAATACACTAACATCCCATTGTTTTGGGTTTCAAAGGATTTTAAAGTGAGCACTGTTAGTTGAAAAAAATAAACATCTTGACCACATATTTGCCATAACAAATCATAGAGTTTGCAAAAATGTCCTATTTTGAGGTTGTAGGGTGGATATATATATATATACACTGAGTGTACAAAACATTTATCCATGACATAGACTGACCAGGTGAACCCAGGTGAAAGCTATGATCCCTTATTGATGTCACTTGTTAAATCCACTTCAACCAGTGTAGATGAAAGGGGAGGAGACAGGTTAAAGAAGGATTTTTTTAAGCGTTGAGATAAATGAGAAATGGATTGTGTATGTGTGCCATTCAGAGGGTCAATGGGCAAGACACAATATTTGTGCCTTTGAACGGGGTATTATATTATAGGTGCCAGGCACACCGGTTTGAGTGTGTCAAGAACTGCAAAGCTGCTGGGTTTTTCACGCTCAACAGTTTCCCGTGTGTCCACCACCCGAAGGACATCCAACCAACTTGACACAACTGTGGGAAGCATTGGTGTCAACATGGGCCAGGATCCCTGTGGAACGCTTTCGACACCTTGTGGAGTCCATGTCCCGATGAATTGATGCTTCTCTGAGGGTAAAATATTGTGCAACTCAATACTAGGAAGGTGTTCCTGGTGTTCCTGGTGTTCCTGGTTTTACTGGTGTCCCTGGTGTTGCTGGTTATACTGCTGTTCCTGGAGTTTCTGGTGTTCTTGTTTTTACTGGTGTTCCAGGTGTTCCTGGAGTTCCAGGTGTTCCTGGTGTTCCTGGTGTTCCTGGTTTTACTGGTGTTCCAGGTGTTCCTGGTGTTCCTGGAGTTCCAGGTGTTCCTGGTGTTCCTGGTTTTACTGGTGTTCCTGGTGTTCCTGGTGTTCCAGGTGTTCCTGGTATTCCTGGAGTTCCAGGTGTTCCTGGTGTTCCTGGTTTTACTGGTGTTCCTGGTGTTCCTGGTGTTCCTGGAGTTCCAGGTGTTCCTGGTGTTCCTGGTTTTACTGGTGTTCCTGGTGTTCCTGGTGTTCTTGGTTTTACTGGTGTTCCTGGAGTTCCTGGTGTTCCTGGTGTTCCTGGTTTTACTGGTGTTCGTGGAGTTCCTGGTTTTACTGGTGTTCCTGGTGTTCCTGGTTTTACTGGTGTTCCTGGTGTTCCTGGTGTTCGTGGAGTTCCTGGTTTTACTGGTGTTCCTGGTGTTTTGTACACTCAGTATATGACTTGTCAAGCAACGACTGATTTTGTTATAATGCTTGAGTCACTCAGATAACATAAGAACAAGGCATACTTGATATGTGAAGTGGAAAATATATTAGTTTTGAAGACTGAATGCTTTGTGTAGTCAGCAGCACTTTACCAGCTGTTGGACCAGACAGACAGACAGAAGTCAGGAAGTTTTAACAGTTGCTCAAGCAAGGAAATGAGCTTTATGCATGCGGTAAGTCCCACTGATTTGTGTGTATTAGGTATTTGCTGTTGAATTGTTGTTAGATAATACTTGTTAGATATTGCTGCACTGACAGAACAATAAGCACAAGCATTTTCACTACACTCGCAATAACATCTGCTAACCATGTGTATGTGACCAATAAAAATTGGATTGGATTTGAAATGGCACCCTATTCCCTACAAGAAGTGACATATGGGCCCTGGTCAAAAGTTGTGCACTATAAAGGGCATAGGGTCCACAACTTGACAGAAATTGAGCTGCGTTCTTTGCAAATGAATTCTGTCTGACATCACATGAAGATTTTGTGATTACATGCCTGATGGCACACTCGTATTGAAAGTGATGGGGACAGATGTTAGCTCCAACTCTCCCAATTACATTCAGACTTTAGATGAAAATAAAATATGGAACATTTAAAAAAAAGTTAAAAAAAATTCAGTAGCTTGATTATTGCCTCTAGTGTTCGTTACACACTGAGGATGTATTCCACGTCCCACATGGCACCCTATTCCCTACATAGTGCACTACTGTTGACCCGAGCCCTGTGGAAATTGGCTGCCATTTGGGACACGAGGCAGAAACACCATAATGAGTTCAGGGCCATAACAGATTCCATGAGAAGATGATGCGTATTTTAAATTGGTTGCATCTTCAGTTTTAAAGAGTAATTTCTCAGCTCGTTTGCAAAGAAAAGTACAAACTGAGAGTCATGGTAAAAAAAACTGTAGGTTATAGGATCCAGCTGTAATTTGTGTGATGAAAGGCTAATCAAACTGCAAATCAGGCCATAGAATATATAAAAGTAGTGCAATAAGGCCACTGGAATAGATTCAGAATCTAATCAGCATCATTAAAGAGCAAATCCACTGGAATAGATTCAGAATCTAATCAGCATCATTAAAGAGCAAATCCACTGGAATAGATTCAGAATCTAATCAGCATCATTAAAGAGAAAATCCACTGGAATAGATTCAGAATCTAATCAGCATCATTAAAGAGCAAATCCACTGGAATAGATTCAGAATCTAATCAGCATCATTAAAGAGCAAATCCACTGGAATAGATTCAGAATCTAATCAGCGTCATTAAAGAGCAAATCCACTGGAATAGATTCAGAATCTAATCAGCGTCATGAAAGAGCAAATCCACTGGAATAGATTCAGAATCTAATCAGCATCATTAAAGAGCAAATCCACTGGAATAGATTCAGAATCTAATCAGCATCATTAAAGAGAAAATCCACTGGAATAGATTCAGAATCTAATCAGCATCATTAAAGAGCAGATCCACTGGAATAGATTCAGAATCTAATCAGCTCCATTAAAGAGCAGATCCACTGCAATAGATTCAGAATCTAATCAGCGTCATCAACTGTACAGTCCCAAAATATTTAGATTATAGTTATCCACAGGTCTATAGTAAATGATTATAGAGGAGTATGACTGTAGTTATCTACAGCTTTATAGAGTAGTATGTCTGCAGTTATCCACAGTTTTATAGAGGAGTATGGCTGTAGTTATCTACAGCTTTATAGAGGAGTGTGACTGTAGTTATCTACAGCTTTATAGAGTAGTATGTCTGCAGTTATCCACAGTTTTATAGAGGAGTATGACTGTAGTTATCTACAGCTTTATAGAGGAGTATGACTGTAGTTATCTACAGTTTAATAGAGGAGTGTGACTGTAGTTATCTACAGCTTTATAGAGGAGTATGGCTGTAGTTATCTACAGCTTTATAGAGGAGTATGACTGTAGTTATCTACAGCTTTATAGAGGAGTATGACTGTAGTTATCAACAGCTTTATAGAGGAGTATGACTGTAGTTATCAACAGCTTTATAGAGGAGTATGACTGTAGTTATCAACAGCTTTATAGAGGAGTATGACTGTAGTTATCAACAGCTTTATAGAGGAGTATGACTGTAGTTATCTACATCTTTATAGAGGAGTATGACTGTAGTTATCAACATCTTTATAGAGGAGTATGACTGTAGTTATCAACAGATTTATAGAGGAGTATGACTGTAGTTATCTACAGCTTTATAGAGGAGTATGACTGTAGTTATCAACAGATTTATAGAGGAGTATGACTGTAGTTATCAACAGCTTTATAGAGGAGTATGGCTGTAGTTAGAGCCATTGTGTTCAACCTGCTGTCTGGAGCTTACTGGTAACTATCAAAATAAATAGAGTGGATCACTCCATATATAAACTCCCAGTAATATATTGGGTATTTACCAACGTTTCGTCATCACTGTGCTTTCTTCAGGGTGATGTCATGAATGCTTGAACCAGGTTAACTAGAATTAATTAGTGAAACTGTTAAAACAATAGTTTATGGCATATTAATTATATTAGGCTATTGTTATCATATAGAAACATCATTGAATATTGTACATAGTTTTTATCATCAACTTACATTGTTTAATTAAATTTCACATTGTTCATTGTTTTGCATTTGGGTTCATATTTGTTCCGTGTAATCTTTTGTTTCAACCTTAATGCATAATGAGCATCATCAACAGGGGAACATATTAGATGAACGCTGATAAGCTGTAGAAATAATATATCCATTTGTAAGACTTGTTCATAAAAGAGAGAGAATTGTTCATAAGAAGGGCCTGAGATCAGAGTCAATATTCAGACCACTAGGGGTCAATGTTTTTAGACAGGATATCCAGTAAGCCTCCCTTTGTAGCAGTAGGATCTCGACGTGACCTCCTCTCCTTGGTAGAACAACATGCTCAACGCCTGTGTGTCTGAGGGAGGTGATTGGTTATGGTTAGCTTCAACAAAGTGAGCTGCTACTGGATAGTCAATGTTCTGACACCTGATTGAGCTGTGGTGTTCAGCTAAGCGTTGTTTTAATTGTCTTTTCGTTTGTCCTACCTAGGCTTTTTATAGAGTGTTTATAGAGTGTCTGAGTGGGCTCAGATCTCACCAATATCTCCGATAATGCGACCATGTTTATAGACCACCAGTGGGGGTTCCTTGAAGAGGTGTGCGATTTTTTTTGTTGTCGTCTGATTGCAGATCATGCCAGTGCTTTTTCAGGATGGATTTCATTTTCCCCGAACCCTTGGTGTACATGGCGTAAAAGACGGTTGCGTTGTTTTTATTCTCAGGTTGAGTTTTTAGAAATTCCTCTCTTGGTTTTATTTATTTATTTATATTTTATTTGTATTATTTGGTTTGCTGTCAAAATTTGGACACACAGACACAGAGACACAGAGACACACAGACACACAGAGACACACAGACACACAGACACACAGACACAGAGACACACAGACACAGAGACACAGAGACACAGAGACACACAGACACACAGACACACAGACACACAGACACAAAGACACGTATGCACTCAGAGAAACACACACACACCTGTACACGCCACTCACAAACACACACTTGACGTACGTACACACGAATACAGACACACATGTCCCTTCTCACACAAGCTGTAGAGGCCCGCTGGCAGTCTGTGGAGGCCCACTGGCAGTCTGTGGAGGCCCACTGACAGTCTGTGGAGGCCCACTGGCAGTCTGTGGAGGCCCACTGGCAGTCTGTGGAGGCCCACTGGCAGTCTGTGGAGGCCCACTGGCAGTCTGCGGAGGCCCTGGTAACGCAGCCAGTGTTACATTTAAAACCTTTTATGGTATATTCATTTTGTTTGTAGACATCTTTCACCACAAAACATATTATCCAAACTCTAAGTTCACTTTGAAATATAACGAGTACATTGGTTTAATCACCAAACACAACCTAATGACATCTTCTCAATGGAGTTTATTTTAACTACAATCAAGAAAATATAATATACGGTACATGTTTCAAAATGGCCCTTTGAATCCTATGTGAGAATGCTGTTCATTGACTACAGCTCGGCGTTCCACACCATAGTGCCCTCAAAGCTGTTTTCATATTAGTCAAAACACTTACGCTACCCAGTAAAATTGACTGAACATCATATTTCCATAATTTCTATCCCATGTGTGATCGAAGCTGTGATCATTGAAGACATCTTTCACAATGTAATCACGTGAAAGAAATGAAAGAAACATCATGTTTAGCAGGCACTAGTTAGCATCAAGCCTGTCTGAAGCATTTGGCCATAGGTTCTCATCAAAATTGCGGCAAATGTCCTCCTTGGTCATGCACCTGAGGAAGAAACCTCTGGCGCAGCGAATCCAAAGCCTGACATAGGTCTGGATTGAAATCATTGCACGCCTCGTCCATGGCCAGAAGGACGGTGGGATGCTCATCGGGATGGCAATCATACATCTTCCACCTGTACTGTAATCGTGTATTTTGTTTTACAGTATTGTATTGTACATACTGTATGTATCGTAGTGGTTCTGTACGTGGCTCAGTTCATAAGAGCATGGCACTAGCAACACCAGAGTTGGTGGGTTTGATTCCTACTGGGGGTCACATACCAAAATGTGTGGTATTACAATACAGTATTGGCCTATATGACAGTACAACAGTACTGTATTGGCCTATATTACAGTATTACAGTACTGTATAGGCCTATATTACAGTATTACAATACAGAATTGGCCTATATTACAGTATTACAGTACTGTATAGGCCTATATTACCGTATTATAGTACTGTATAGGCCTATAATACAGTACTACAGTACTGTATAGGCCTATATTACAGTATTATAGTACTGTATAGGCCTATATTACAGTATTAAAATACAGTATTGGCCTATATTACAGTATTACAGTACTGTATAGGCCTATATTACCGTATTATAGTACTGTATAGGCCTAAATTACAGTATTACAGTACTGTATAGGCCTATATTACCGTATTATAGTACTGTATAGGCCTATATTACAGTATTATAGTACTGTATTGGCCTATATTACAGTATTACAGTACTGTATTGGCCTATATTACAGTATTACAGTACTGTATAGGCCTATATTACCATATTATAGTACTGTATAGGCCTATATTACAGTACTACAGTACTGTATAGGCCTATATTACAGTATTATAGTACTGTATTGGCCTATATTACAGTACTACAGTACTGTATTGGCCTATATTACAGTACTACAGTACTGTATTGGCCTATAATACAGTATTATAGTACTGTATAGGCCTATATTACGGTACTACAGTACTGTATTGGCCTATATTACAGTACTACAGTACTGTATTGGCCTATATTATGGTATTACAGTACTGTATTGGCCTATATTACGGTATTGCAGTACTGTATAGGCCTATATTACAGTATTATAGCACTGTATTGGCCTATATAACAGTATTACAGTACTGTATATGCCTATATTACAGTATTATAGTACTGTATTGGCCTATATTACAGTACAACAGTACTGTATTGGCCTATATTACAATACTACAGTACTGTATTGGCCTATATTACAGTATTACAGTACTGTATAGGCCTATATTACAGTATTACAATACAGTATTGGCCTATATTACAGTATTACAGTACTGTATAGGCCTATATTACCGTATTATAGTACTGTATAGGCCTATATTACAGTATTATAGTACTATATTGGCCTATATTACAGTACTGCAGTACTGTATTGGCCTATATTACAGTACTACAGTACTGTATTGGCCTATATTACAGTATTATAGTACTGTATAGGCCTATATTACCATATTATAGTAATGTATAGGCCTATATTACAGTACTACAGTACTGTATAGGCCTATATTACAGTATTATAGTACAGTATTGGCCTATATTACAGTACTACAGTACTGTATTGGCCTATATTACAGTATTACAATACAGTATTGGCCTATATTACAGTATTACAGTACTGTATAGGCCTATATTACCGTATTATAGTACTGTATAGGCCTATATTACAGTATTATAGTACTGTATTGGCCTATATTACAGTATTACAGTACTGTATTGGCCTATATTACAGTATTACAGTACTGTATAGGCCTATATTACCATATTATAGTACTGTATAGGCCTATATTACAGTACTACAGTACTGTATAGGCCTATATTACAGTATTATAGTACTGTATTGGCCTATATTACAGTACTACAGTACTGTATTGGCCTATATTACAGTACTACAGTACTGTATTGGCCTATATTACAGTACTACAGTACTGTATTGGCCTATAATACAGTACTACAGTACTGTATTGGCCTATATTACAGTATTATAGTACTGTATAGGCCTATATTACAGTACAGTACTGTATAGGCCTATATTACGGTACTACAGTACTGTATTGGCCTATATTACAGTACTACAGTACTGTATTGGCTTATATTACGGTACTACAGTACTGTATTGGCCTATGTTACGGTACTACAGTACTGTATTGGCCTATATTACGGTACTACAGTACTGTATTGGCCTATATTATGGTATTACAGTACTGTATTGGCCTATATTACGGTATTACAGTACTGTATAGGCCTATATTACAGTATTATAGCACTGTATTGGCCTATATAACAGTATTACAGTACTGTATAGGCCTATATTACAGTATTATAGTACTGTATTGGCCTATATTACAGTATTATAGTACTGTATTGGCCTATATTACAGTATTATAGTACTGTATAGGCCTATATTACAGTATTATAGTACTGTATTGGCCTATATTACAGTACTACAGTACTGTACTGACCTATATTACAGTATTACAGTACTGCTGGTAACCGGTACCGTAAAAAACAAACTAATGGAAATGTGAAGGTAGTTTTGTGCCTAACCCCCAAAAAATAGTTAAATATGTTTTTAATATATATATATATATATATATATACAGTATAGTTATATATATCCTCAGCTTTCTTATGTCTCCTGGATTTAGGACAGACAATTCAAAACCTTGTTTCTTATGATTTCTTTTTTGACTGTCTGTTTTGCCATTAATGATTGTGTTATTCAATGTGTTTCTGTGGGCTATAAAGTAAAATCAAATAATTACAAAATATGTTTATACTTATGGTGTCCTAAAATTCCAAAATTCCAAATCAAATAGCTAAATGATCCATAGTATGACGATCTTAAAACAATTCCACATGTCAACTTAAACGCCCCCTCACGGCTGACCACACCGCAAAATAAATGTACACATACATGTTATTCAATCAATGCATCCAGTCAGTTCTATTTGTGACTCTGAACGCGGTACAAGTCCTGCCTCTCCAGTCTCCTCATTGGTTTATAGAAGCAGATAACGACGTGCCATCTCCTCATTGGTTATACCCATCTGGGTGATTGAAATATGAACTGAGGTCGGTCGGTCGTCGTGGTAATACAATGAAAGTTAAGATCCCAATCGCCATATAAAGTCCAGAGAAGAAAAAGCCTGGAAGGAGGAGAGATGACTAGAAACGATTCGGATGACCGTGTTATGTGTGGATTAATTGTCGGAGTAGAGGACCTTGTGCCTTTCAGGTAAAATAACAACTCAACGTTTATATCCCAGGACAAATTAGCAACAGCAAGCTAGCTAGCTAAATTGCCAAAAATCTGTAATGCTTTTCGACCTGTCCACAAACTAATAGAATTGGTTCAGAGGATGTTTTGACATTTCAACCTGCGTGTCGTGATCGCGTTTGGTGTGGGGGGGGGGACAAAATCTATTTGCGCACGATGGCGCACGTGCGCGTCCCGGTCCGGGCATGGTATTAGACTCTATAACTCTATCTCTCCATCAGTCCATCTGTTCTCTAACTATTGGACTGGCTGGCAGTCTGTAAAAATCTGAGCAAACCATTTATACCCAAGAGGTAAACCATGAATAACCCAAGGGAAGCCGTTAATATCCGAGAGGTAAACCATTGATCCTCAGACCCTCAGTTCTGTCATGACAAGAACAAAACATTCGATGTTGGTCACGACATGTACTGTACCGTAAATGTATTGTACAGAGCTGGAATATGACAAATTCCTGACAACAATGACTCAACAATGACTCATCAATGACTCATCAATGACTGTAACGTTTGCAAGGGGTTGGTGATTGTTATCAATTAGTCCTATATGAGTGTTGTGTTTTGTGTTGTCATGACTGTCCTGTGAGGATCCCGATGGGTCAGATCCGCTTGGCAACGGGGGACTTCAACCAGACCCTCTCTCACCCACAGCTGTGGGAGGAGGGAACTGGTGAGGGGTTGACAGCTCACACCCAGTTGTAAATCAAGGAGAGAACATTCAGGTCTCCCTTTCCAAGTTACACAGGTGAATGTGCCTTTTGTCTACACGGGCAATTTCCAGCCTGAATACTGGAACAATATTTCTAACATAGAACGTGGGAAATGGTCAGAAGTAACCTAAAATAACACCGATGTCATATGGGTTGTTATGTTGTGATGTCATAAAAATTATTTGAAAGGAAATACTGTAACTTGAGAAGAATACACACTATAGGTGTGAAGTGTCCATCCTCTGCGTTGTGTATGAAATATGACAAATTCTGAAAGTGTTCTTGTTAAGAGAACGACGTGATCTTAGAAACTGTAAGAAAAAATTGTTTCTTTAACTTTGTACAAATCATTCGTATTCTACCACTCTCATCACCCCACTTAGAAGCATCGAGACGGCTGGCTAGCCTGTCTTCAAACCATCAAACTTCCAGAGCGAGTGGAAGCAGAGTGAGCTCTGTCCTGTTCAGGACTAAGGGGACGGGTCACCGGATGCCGGGCGACGACAGAGGAGAGAAACACTAGAACAGACGGGTGGGTATCCCCTTTTGGCCAATCAGAGCATTACAAGTGGAAAGGCCCAACACCCTTCCTAAGAAGTCCTGGTTCCGACAGGAAGACACGAAGAACCAAAGCATTTATAACCCTGTATAGCCCTGTGTAGCCCTGTATAACCCTGTATAACCCTGTATAACCCTTTATAGCCCTGTATAACACTGTATAACCCTATATAACACTGTATAACACTGTATAACCCTGTATAACACTGTATAACCCTGTATAACCCTGTATAACCCTGTATAGCCCTGTATAACCCTGTATAACCCTTTATAGCCCTGTATAACCCTGTATAGCCCTGTATAGCCCTGTATAACCCTGTATAACCCTGTATAGCCCTGTATAACACTGTATAGCCCTGTATAACCCTGTACAACCCTGTATAACCCTGTATAACACTGTATAACCCTGTATAACCCTGTATAACACTTTATAGCCCTGTATAACCCTGTATAGCCCTGTATAGCCCTGTATAGCCCTGTATAACCCTGTATAACCCTGTATAACACTGTATAGCCCTGTATAACCCTGTATAACCCTGTATACTACTGCATGGTCGGAACTAGAAGCACAAGCATTTCGCTACACTCGCATTAACATCTGCTAACCATGTGTATGTGACAATTCTTTTTGATTTGATTTGATTTGTAGCCCTGTATAACATGTCTCTCTCTCTTTCCCTCTCTCTCTGTCTCTCTCTCTCTCTCTCTCTCTCTCTCTCTCTCTCTCTCTCTCTCTCTCTCTCTCTCTCTCTCTCTCTCTCTCTCTCTCTCTCTCTCTCTCTCCTCTCAGAGCAATATTTTCTTAATAATAGTTTGAATTATGAACTATTAGTCCATTTTGTCATTAGAATGCAGATGTGAATGTGTTCAATTATTGGCCTACTGTGTCCTTCTTTTCATTGAACTGACTAATTGCTCTTGAGTATTTTGCCCTGAGGTGAGGTCCACCCCTCACACAGCTTTCCTATAATTGGGGGTAATATGTATACAGTATGCCTCGTAGGATGGCTACATCTACATAGAAATAATCACACATATAGAATTCATGCATGGGAATGTCCTTAATTTGGAAAGTAATACAAAATAAATCAGTTGAATTCATTGCTCTTATCACAACGCAATGGTGAGCCTGGGGGAGAGTGAATAATGGGGGAGAGGGGAGAGAGAGAGGGGAGAGATAATGAGAGAGAGGGAGGAGAGGGAGAGGGCGGAGGTGTAGAGAGAGGGGTTAGAGAGGGGAGAGATAATGAGAGAGAGGGAGGAGAGAGAGAGGGCGGAGGTGTAGAGAGAGGGGTTAGAGAGGGGAGAGATAATGAGAGAGAGGGAGGAGAGAGAGAGGGCGGAGGTGTAGAGAGAGGGGTTAGAGAGGGGAGAGAAAGGGGGTAGTGTGAATAATGGGGAGAGAGGGGGAGAGAGAGGGCGGAGAGATTGGGAATGATAAGAATGGATTGGTTCTATCAGCGACACCAGTCAAAGACTTCCCCTCTTCTGCTCTGTGCCCTACTTCCCTCCATCCAGTCTCTCTCTCTCTCCTAGCCCCCTTTTTCCCCCTCCATCCAGTCTCTCTCTCCCGCTCTCCCACCTCCCTCCAGTCTCTATATCCCCCTCTCCTCCTCTCTCCAGTCTCTCTCTCCCCTCTCCCCCTCTCTCCAGTCTCTCTCTCCCCTCTCCTCCTCTCTCCAGTCTCTCTCTCCCCTCTCCCCCTCCCTCCAGTCTCTCTCTCCCCTCTCCCCCTTCCTCCAGTCTCTCTCTCCCCTCTTCCAAAGCCTTGCCCCAAAACTCAACAGGGGGATTGAAAATGATATTGATCAAGATGTTTCTGGAACCAATTTACACAAGCCATGACATGATAAATGCGTCTGTTTTCATGTGCTGGTCCAACAAGCACATCACCAAAGAACAGCTGTGTTAGCTCTGCCTCTGGTAGTATGTGTGGTACGGCTCGTCTGTCTGTCAGTGTCCAACCACTTTGCAAGTACACATGATGAGTGAAAACTACTTTGATCAGTGCTCATAGCCTCAGCCAACATGTCTACCTGTAGGGGCGGCAGGTAGCCTAGTGGTTAGAGCGTTGGGTCAGTAACCAAAAGGTTGCTAGATCGAAATCCCTGAGCTGACAAGGTAAAAAATCTGTCGTTCTGCCCCTGAACAAGGCAGTTAACCCACTGTTCCTAGGCCGTCATTGTAAATAAGAATCTGTTCTTAAATTAGTTGCCTAGTTAAATAAAGGTCAAATACATTAATGTGAAGACACTGTACGGATCGTTTCTATATTCACTAGCTATGAAAAACAGCTGTTTATTGTTGACAGGTAAATAATCTCTGAGCTCAAAGCAACTTCAACACGGGTCAGATCCTTCTCTTAACAATGGCATTGCAAGTCCTTGGTACCATCGGAACCTATAAGTCTGTCACCATGCTCTTAACCACTTGGGAAGTTAAAACCTTTTCTCATTAACTGAACGGAGATGCTGTGATTGATGGTGTTCACCAGTGTCCACATACAGTGAGGGAAAAAAAGTATTTGATCCCCTGCTGATTTTGTACGTTTGCCCACTGACAAAGAAATGATCAGTCTATCATTTTAATGGTAGGTTTATTTGAACGGTGAGAGACAGAATAACAACCAAAAAATACAGAAAAACACGTGAAAAATGTTATGAATTTATTTGCATTTTAATGAGGAAAATAAGTATTTGACCCCTATGCAAAACATGACTTAGTACTTGGTGGCAAAACCCTTGTTGGCAATCACAGAGGTCAGACGTTTCTTGCAGTTGGCCACCAGGTTTGCACACATCTCAGGAGGGATTTTGTCCCACTCCTCTTTGCAGATCTTCTCCAAGTCATTAAGGTTTCGAGGCTGACGTTTGGCAACTCCAACCTACAGCTCCCTCCACAGATTTTCTATGGGATTAAGGTCTGGAGACCGGCTAGGCCACTCCAGGACCTTAATGTGCTTCTTCTTGAGCCACTCCTTTGCTGCCTTGGCCGTGTGTTTTGGGTCATTGTCATGCTAGAATACCCATCCACGACCCATTTTCAATGCCCTGGCTGAGGGAAGGAGGTTCTCACCCAAGGTTTGACGGTACATGGCCCCGTCCATCGTCCCTTTGATGTGGTGAAGTTGTCCTGTCCCCTTAGCAGAAAAACACCGCCAAAGCATAATGTTTCCACCTCCATGTTTGACGGTGGGCATGGTCTTCTTGGGGTCATAGACAGCATTCCTCCTCCTCCAAACACGGCGAGTTGAGTTGATGCCAAAGAGCTCCATTTTGGTCTCATCTGACCACAACACTTTAACCCAGTTGTCCTCTGAATCATTCAGATGTTCATTGGCAAACTTCAGACGGGCATGTATATGTGCTTTCTTGAGCAGGGGGACCTTGAGGGCGCTGCAGGATTTCAGTTCTTCACGGCGTAGTGTGTTACCAATTGTTTTCTTGGTGACTATGGTCCCAGCTGTCTTGAGATCATTGACAAGATCCTCCCGTGTAGTTCTGGGCTGATTCCTCACCGTTCTCATGATCATTGCAACTCCACAAGGTGAGTTCTTGCATGGAGCCCCAAGCCGAGGGAGATTGACAGTTCTTTTGTATTTCTTCCATTTGCGAATAATCACACCAACTGTTGTCACCTTCTCACCAAGCTGCTTGGCGATGGTCTTGTAGCCAATTCCAGCCTTGTGTAGGTCTACAATCTTGTCCCTGACATCCTTGGAGAGCTCTTTGGTCTTGGCCATGGTGGAGAGTTTGGAATCTGATTGATTGATTGCTTCTGTGGACAGGTGTCTTTTATACAGGTAACAAGCTGAGACTAGGAGCACTCCCTTTAAGAGTGTGCTCCTAATCTCAGCTCGTTACCTGTATAAAAGACACCTGGGAGCCAGAAATCTTTCTGATTGAAAGGGGTCAAATATTTATTTCCCTCATTAAAATGCAAATCAATTTATAACATTTTTCACATGCGTTTTCCGATTTTTTGTTGTTGTTATTCTGTCTCTCACTGTTCAAATAAACCTACCATTAAAATTATAGACTGATCATTTCTTTGTCAGTGGGCAAATGTACAAAATCAGCAGGGGATCAAATATTATTTTCCCTCACTGTACCACCTTGGATATTGTCAACTTCATTCTGCTGACGTTGCAGTACATGGTTGTCCATCCAGTGCATGATGGGAATAATCTGCTTTTCAACCCCATTTCCAAGGAGATGTAGACATGTCTTGCAACCTGTGCTTGACCTGGATGTTTATGCAACCTGTGTTCAAATTAAATCAAATCAAATTGTATTGGTCACATACACATGGTTAGCAGATGTTAACGCGAGTGTAGCGAAATGCTTGTGCTTCTGGTTCCGACCATGCAGTAGTATCTAATAAGTAATCTAACAAATTCACAACAACTACCTTATACACACAAGAGTAAAGGAATGAATACGAGTATGTACATATAAATTAATGGATGAGCAATGGCTGACCGGCGTGGGCAAGATGCAGTAGGTGGTATAGAGTACAGTATATACATGTGAGATGAGTAGTGTAGGATATGTAAACATTATATAAATGGCATCGTTTAAAGTGGCTAGTGATACATTTATATCATCCAATTATAATTATTAAAGTGGCTAGAGATTTGAGTCGATGGCTGAACTGCATAGGCAAGATTCAGTAGATGGTTTAGAGAACAGTGTATATGAGAACGTGAAGCGATGCGGCCATCTCTGTCGGCGCCAGAAGTTAAAAACCTGGATCTGTGTTGTTGCAACCTGTGTTGAACTGGATCTGTGTTGTTGTTTGACCTGGATCTGTGTTGTTGAAACCTGTGCTTGACCTGGATCTGTGTTGTTGTTTGACCTGGGTCTGTGTTGTTGCAACCTGTGTTGACCTGGATCTGTGTTGTTGCAACCTGTGTTGACCTGGATCTGTGTTGTTGAAACCTGTGCTTGACCTGGATCTGTGTTGTTGAAACCTGTGTTTGAACTGGATCTGTGTTGTTGCAACATGTGTTGACTTGGATCTGTGTTGTTGAAACCTGTGTTTGAACTGGATCTGTGTTGTTGCAACCTGTGTTTGACCTGGATCCTTGTTGTTGCAACCTGTGTTGACCTGGATCTGTGTTGTTGTTTGACCTGGATCTGTGTTGTTGCAACCTGTGTTGACCTGGATCTGTGTTGTTGCAACCTGTGTTGACCTGGATCTGTGTTGTTGTTTGACCTGGATCTGTGTTGTTGCAACCTGTGTTGACCTGGATCTGTGTTGTTGCAACCTGTGTTTCAACTGGATCTGTGTAGTTGAAGCCTGTGTTGACCTGAATCTGTGTTGTTGTTTGACCTGGATCTGTGTTGTTGAAGCCTGTGTTTGACCTGGATCTGTGTTGTTGTTTGACCTGGATCTGTGTTGTTGCAACCTGTGTTTGACCTGGACCTGTGTTGTTGCAACCTGTGTTTGACCTGGATCTGTGTTGTTGAAGCCTGTGTTTGACCTGGATCTGTGTTGTTGTAACCTGTGCTTGACCTGGATCTGTGTTGTTGTTTGACCTGGATCTGTGTTGTTGTAACCTGTGCTTGACCTGGATCTGTGTTGTTGAAGCCTGTGTTTGACCTGGATCTGTGTTGTTTAACAGAAATCCCAAGTAGGCATGAAAGTTAAAAATACAACATTTGACTTTTGATCACTTGTGCTTTTTTCTTGACAAATAAAATCATGTTTATATAGAAAGGTCTTGTCTTTGAAAGCATGTTTACATAGAAAGCACTTGGCTTTGAAAGCATGTTTACATAGAAAGCACTTGGCTTTGAAAGCATGTTTATATAGAAAGGTCTTGGCTTTGAAAGCATGTTTATATAGAAAGGTTGGCTTTGAAAGCATGTTTATATAGAAAGATATTGGCTTTGAAAGCATGTTTACATAGAAAGCACTTGGCTTTGAAAGCATGTTTATATAGAAAGGTCTTGGCTTTGAAAGCATGTTTACATAGAAAGCACTTGGCTTTGAAAGCATGTTTACATAGAAAGCACTTGGCTTTGAAAGCATGTTTATATAGAAAGCACGGCTTTGAAAGCATGTTTACATAGAAAGCACTTGGCTTTGAAAGCATGTTTACATAGAAAGCACTTGGCTTTGAAAGCATGTTTACATAGAAAGCACTGGGCTTTGAAAGCATGTTTACATAGAAAGCACTTGGCTTTGAAAGCATGTTTACATACAAAGCACTTGGCTTTGAAAGCATGTTTATATAGAAAGCACTTGGTTTTGAAAGCATGTTTATATAGAAAGCACTTGGCTTTGAAAGCATGTTTATATAGAAAGCACTTGGTTTTGAAAGTATGTTTATATAGAAAGCACTTGGCTTTGAAAGCATGTTTATATAGAAAGCACTTGGCTATGAAAGCATGTTTATATAGAAAGCACTTGTCTTTGAAAGCATGTTTATATAGAAAGCACTTGGTTTTGAAAGCATGTTTATATAGAAAGCACTTGGCTTTAAAAGCATGTTTATATAGAAAGCACTTGGTTTTGAAAGCATGTTTATATAGAAAGCACTTGGCTTTGAAAGCATATTTATATAGAAAGCACTGGGCTTTGAAAGCATGTTTATATAGAAAAGGGCACATAGTGAATAGGGCCCATAGTTAATTGGTTCCATAGGGGATAGGGCCCATAGGGAATAGGGCCCATAGTGAATAGGGTCCAAAGTGAATAGGGTCCATAGTGAATAGGGCCCATAGTGAATGGGGTCCATAGTGAATAGGGCCCATAGTGAATAGGGCCCATAGTGAATAGGGTCCAAAGTGAATAGGGCCCATAGGGAATAGGGCCCATAGTGAATGGTCAAACGTAGTTCACAACGTAAACTATTGTGAAAGAAAACTTGTAAGGCGAAAAAATGTAAGGCGCCAAATTCAAAATCCAAAAGTTGAATTATAAAATATTCATCAATATACAAGTGTTGCATAGTCATCAAAAGCTCTGATGCTTGGCAATATCACAGCGTTGTCAGATTTCAAAAAGGCTTTACGGCGAAAGCACAAAATTTGATTGTTTGAGGATAGCATCTCTCCTATTTTCCACATTAGCATAAATTCATATCCAGCACGGGTCACACAAAACCCATATAAGAGCTCAAATAAATCAATTACCTTTCAAAGAACTTCTGCTGAGGGCATCCCAAGTGTCCAATGAAGACATCCAATGGTTCTTTTGTTAGAAAAAGTCATTTATTATATCCATAAATCTCTGTTTGGTTGGCGCGTTATGTTCAGAAAATCCACCGCTTAGTCGCCCATTGAAGATAACGCGTTCATATTATTCCTATCAACTTTGTCCAAACAAATCAAACATAATTTGTCCATAACCATTTGTCTGTGGGTCAATCAGAACGCATTTGGCAGGCAAAACCCTGAGGAATCTCTGTCCTGAAAAAAGTCATTTTGACACATTGCTCATTTTGAGCCCCTCCTATCCAAAATGACCATATATAGGCATGTGAACTCAGTGCACGTCGCTTCCTTATGATGTCATCAACCACGAGACGGTGTTTTACTCCATCTTGGGGAATTTCGCCATTGATAAACAGCATGGAACGAGACCACGTTACTGTTGTCACCTTCTCACCAAGCTGCTTGGCGATGGTCTTGTAGCCAATTCCAGCCTTGTGTAGGTCTACAATCTTGTCCCTGACATCCTTGGAGAGCTCTTTGGTCTTGGCCATGGTGGAGAGTTTGGAATCTGATTGATTGATTGCTTCTGTGGACAGGTGTCTTTTATACAGGTAACAAGCTGAGACTAGGAGCACTCCCTTTAAGAGTGTGCTCCTAATCTCAGCTCGTTACCTGTATAAAAGACACCTGGGAGCCAGAAATCTTTCTGATTGAAAGGGGTCAAATATTTATTTCCCTCATTAAAATGCAAATCAATTTATAACATTTTTCACATGCGTTTTCCGATTTTTTGTTGTTGTTATTCTGTCTCTCACTGTTCAAATAAACCTACCATTAAAATTATAGACTGATCATTTCTTTGTCAGTGGGCAAATGTACAAAATCAGCAGGGGATCAAATATTATTTTCCCTCACTGTACCACCTTGGATATTGTCAACTTCATTCTGCTGACGTTGCAGTACATGGTTGTCCATCCAGTGCATGATGGGAATAATCTGCTTTTCAACCCCATTTCCAAGGAGATGTAGACATGTCTTGCAACCTGTGCTTGACCTGGATGTTTATGCAACCTGTGTTCAAATTAAATCAAATCAAATTGTATTGGTCACATACACATGGTTAGCAGATGTTAACGCGAGTGTAGCGAAATGCTTGTGCTTCTGGTTCCGACCATGCAGTAGTATCTAATAAGTAATCTAACAAATTCACAACAACTACCTTATACACACAAGAGTAAAGGAATGAATACGAGTATGTACATATAAATTAATGGATGAGCAATGGCTGACCGGCGTGGGCAAGATGCAGTAGGTGGTATAGAGTACAGTATATACATGTGAGATGAGTAGTGTAGGATATGTAAACATTATATAAATGGCATCGTTTAAAGTGGCTAGTGATACATTTATATCATCCAATTATAATTATTAAAGTGGCTAGAGATTTGAGTCGATGGCTGAACTGCATAGGCAAGATTCAGTAGATGGTTTAGAGAACAGTGTATATGAGAGCATTGAAGCGATCGGCCATCTCTGTCGGCGCCAGAAGTTAAAAAACCTGGATCTGTGTTGTTGCAACCTGTGTTGAACTGGATCTGTGTTGTTGTTTGACCTGGATCTGTGTTGTTGAAACCTGTGCTTGACCTGGATCTGTGTTGTTGTTTGACCTGGGTCTGTGTTGTTGCAACCTGTGTTGACCTGGATCTGTGTTGTTGCAACCTGTGTTGACCTGGATCTGTGTTGTTGAAACCTGTGCTTGACCTGGATCTGTGTTGTTGAAACCTGTGTTTGAACTGGATCTGTGTTGTTGCAACATGTGTTGACTTGGATCTGTGTTGTTGAAACCTGTGTTTGAACTGGATCTGTGTTATTTGCAACCTGTGTTTGACCTGGATCCTTGTTGTTGCAACCTGTGTTGACCTGGATCTGTGTTGTTGTTTGACCTGGATCTGTGTTGTTGCAACCTGTGTTGACCTGGATCTGTGTTGTTGCAACCTGTGTTGACCTGGATCTGTGTTGTTGTTTGACCTGGATCTGTGTTGTTGCAACCTGTGTTGACCTGGATCTGTGTTGTTGCAACCTGTGTTTCAACTGGATCTGTGTAGTTGAAGCCTGTGTTGACCTGAATCTGTGTTGTTGTTTGACCTGGATCTGTGTTGTTGAAGCCTGTGTTTGACCTGGATCTGTGTTGTTGTTTGACCTGGATCTGTGTTGTTGCAACCTGTGTTTGACCTGGACCTGTGTTGTTGCAACCTGTGTTTGACCTGGATCTGTGTTGTTGAAGCCTGTGTTTGACCTGGATCTGTGTTGTTGTAACCTGTGCTTGACCTGGATCTGTGTTGTTGTTTGACCTGGATCTGTGTTGTTGTAACCTGTGCTTGACCTGGATCTGTGTTGTTGAAGCCTGTGTTTGACCTGGATCTGTGTTGTTTAACAGAAATCCCAAGTAGGCATGAAAGTTAAAAATACAACATTTGACTTTTGATCACTTGTGCTTTTTTCTTGACAAATAAAATCATGTTTATATAGAAAGGTCTTGTCTTTGAAAGCATGTTTACATAGAAAGCACTTGGCTTTGAAAGCATGTTTACATAGAAAGCACTTGGCTTTGAAAGCATGTTTATATAGAAAGGTCTTGGCTTTGAAAGCATGTTTATATAGAAAGGTTGGCTTTGAAAGCATGTTTATATAGAAAGATATTGGCTTTGAAAGCATGTTTACATAAAGCACTTGGCTTTGAAAGCATGTTTATATAGAAAGGTCTTGGCTTTGAAAGCATGTTTACATAGAAAGCACTTGGCTTTGAAAGCATGTTTACATAGAAAGCACTTGGCTTTGAAAGCATGTTTATATAGAAAGCACGGCTTTGAAAGCATGTTTACATAGAAAGCACTTGGCTTTGAAAGCATGTTTACATAGAAAGCACTTGGCTTTGAAAGCATGTTTACATAGAAAGCACTGGGCTTTGAAAGCATGTTTACATAGAAAGCACTTGGCTTTGAAAGCATGTTTACATACAAAGCACTTGGCTTTGAAAGCATGTTTATATAGAAAGCACTTGGTTTTGAAAGCATGTTTATATAGAAAGCACTTGGCTTTGAAAGCATGTTTATATAGAAAGCACTTGGTTTTGAAAGTATGTTTATATAGAAAGCACTTGGCTTTGAAAGCATGTTTATATAGAAAGCACTTGGCTTTGAAAGCATGTTTATATAGAAAGCACTTGTCTTTGAAAGCATGTTTATATAGAAAGCACTTGGTTTTGAAAGCATGTTTATATAGAACACTTGGCTTTAAAAGCATGTTTATATAGAAAGCACTTGGTTTTGAAAGCATGTTTATATAGAAAGCACTTGGCTTTGAAAGCATATTTATATAGAAAGCACTGGGCTTTGAAAGCATGTTTATATAGAAAAGGGCACATAGTGAATAGGGCCCATAGTTAATTGGTTCCATAGGGGATAGGGCCCATAGGGAATAGGGCCCATAGTGAATAGGGTCCAAAGTGAATAGGGTCCATAGTGAATAGGGCCCATAGTGAATGGGGTCCATAGTGAATAGGGCCCATAGTGAATAGGGCCCATAGTGAATAGGGTCCAAAGTGAATAGGGCCCATAGGGAATAGGGCCCATAGTGAATGGTCAAACGTAGTTCTAGCAGTAAACTATTGTGAAAGAAAACTTGTAAGGCGAAAAAATGTAAGGCGCCAAATTCAAAATCCAAAAGTTGAATTATAAAATATTCATCAATATACAAGTGTTGCATAGTCATCAAAAGCTCTGATGCTTGGCAATATCACAGCGTTGTCAGATTTCAAAAAGGCTTTACGGCGAAAGCACAAAATTTGATTGTTTGAGGATAGCATCTCTCCTATTTTCCACATTAGCATAAATTCATATCCAGCACGGGTCACACAAAACCCATATAAGAGCTCAAATAAATCAATTACCTTTCAAAGAACTTCTGCTGAGGGCATCCCAAGTGTCCAATGAAGACATCCAATGGTTCTTTTGTTAGAAAAAGTCATTTATTATATCCATAAATCTCTGTTTGGTTGGCGCGTTATGTTCAGAAAATCCACCGTTGAGTCGCCCATTGAAGATAACGCGTTCATATTATTCCTATCAACTTTGTCCAAACAAATCAAACATAATTTGTCCATAACCATTTGTCTGTGGGTCAATCAGAACGCATTTGGCAGGCAAAACCCTGAGGAATCTCTGTCCTGAAAAAAGTCATTTTGACACATTGCTCATTTTTGAGCCCCTCCCTATCCAAAATGACCATATATAGGCATGTGAACTCAGTGCACGTCGCTTCCTTATGATGTCATCAACCACGAGACGGTGTTTTACTCCATCTTGGGGGAATTTCGGCCATTGATAAACAGCATGGAACGAGAGACCACGTTACTGTTGTCACCTTCTCACCAAGCTGCTTGGCGATGGTCTTGTAGCCAATTCCAGCCTTGTGTAGGTCTACAATCTTGTCCCTGACATCCTTGGAGAGCTCTTTGGTCTTGGCCATGGTGGAGAGTTTGGAATCTGATTGATTGATTGCTTCTGTGGACAGGTGTCTTTTATACAGGTAACAAGCTGAGACTAGGAGCACTCCCTTTAAGAGTGTGCTCCTAATCTCAGCTCGTTACCTGTATAAAAGACACCTGGGAGCCAGAAATCTTTCTGATTGAAAGGGGGTCAAATATTTATTTCCCTCATTAAAATGCAAATCAATTTATAACATTTTTCACATGCGTTTTTCCGATTTTTTTGTTGTTGTTATTCTGTCTCTCACTGTTCAAATAAACCTACCATTAAAATTATAGACTGATCATTTCTTTGTCAGTGGGCAAATGTACAAAATCAGCAGGGGATCAAATATTATTTTCCCTCACTGTACCACCTTGGATATTGTCAACTTCATTCTGCTGACGTTGCAGTACATGGTTGTCCATCCAGTGCATGATGGGAATAATCTGCTTTTCAACCCCATTTCCAAGGAGATGTAGACATGTCTTGCAACCTGTGCTTGACCTGGATGTTTATGCAACCTGTGTTCAAATTAAATCAAATCAAATTGTATTGGTCACATACACATGGTTAGCAGATGTTAACGCGAGTGTAGCGAAATGCTTGTGCTTCTGGTTCCGACCATGCAGTAGTATCTAATAAGTAATCTAACAAATTCACAACAACTACCTTATACACACAAGAGTAAAGGAATGAATACGAGTATGTACATATAAATTAATGGATGAGCAATGGCTGACCGGCGTGGGCAAGATGCAGTAGGTGGTATAGAGTACAGTATATACATGTGAGATGAGTAGTGTAGGATATGTAAACATTATATAAATGGCATCGTTTAAAGTGGCTAGTGATACATTTATATCATCCAATTATAATTATTAAAGTGGCTAGAGATTTGAGTCGATGGCTGAACTGCATAGGCAAGATTCAGTAGATGGTTTAGAGAACAGTGTATATGAGAACTTGAAGCGATGCGGCCATCTCTGTCGGCGCCAGAAGTTAAAAAACCTGGATCTGTGTTGTTGCAACCTGTGTTGAACTGGATCTGTGTTGTTGTTTGACCTGGATCTGTGTTGTTGAAACCTGTGCTTGACCTGGATCTGTGTTGTTGTTTGACCTGGGTCTGTGTTGTTGCAACCTGTGTTGACCTGGATCTGTGTTGTTGCAACCTGTGTTGACCTGGATCTGTGTTGTTGAAACCTGTGCTTGACCTGGATCTGTGTTGTTGAAACCTGTGTTTGAACTGGATCTGTGTTGTTGCAACATGTGTTGACTTGGATCTGTGTTGTTGAAACCTGTGTTTGAACTGGATCTGTGTTGTTGCAACCTGTGTTTGACCTGGATCCTTGTTGTTGCAACCTGTGTTGACCTGGATCTGTGTTGTTGTTTGACCTGGATCTGTGTTGTTGCAACCTGTGTTGACCTGGATCTGTGTTGTTGCAACCTGTGTTGACCTGGATCTGTGTTGTTGTTTGACCTGGATCTGTGTTGTTGCAACCTGTGTTGACCTGGATCTGTGTTGTTGCAACCTGTGTTTCAACTGGATCTGTGTAGTTGAAGCCTGTGTTGACCTGAATCTGTGTTGTTGTTTGACCTGGATCTGTGTTGTTGAAGCCTGTGTTTGACCTGGATCTGTGTTGTTGTTTGACCTGGATCTGTGTTGTTGCAACCTGTGTTTGACCTGGACCTGTGTTGTTGCAACCTGTGTTTGACCTGGATCTGTGTTGTTGAAGCCTGTGTTTGACCTGGATCTGTGTTGTTGTAACCTGTGCTTGACCTGGATCTGTGTTGTTGTTTGACCTGGATCTGTGTTGTTGTAACCTGTGCTTGACCTGGATCTGTGTTGTTGAAGCCTGTGTTTGACCTGGATCTGTGTTGTTTAACAGAAATCCCAAGTAGGCATGAAAGTTAAAAATACAACATTTGACTTTTGATCACTTGTGCTTTTTTCTTGACAAATAAAATCATGTTTATATAGAAAGGTCTTGTCTTTGAAAGCATGTTTACATAGAAAGCACTTGGCTTTGAAAGCATGTTTACATAGAAAGCACTTGGCTTTGAAAGCATGTTTATATAGAAAGGTCTTGGCTTTGAAAGCATGTTTATATAGAAAGGTTGGCTTTGAAAGCATGTTTATATAGAAAGATATTGGCTTTGAAAGCATGTTTACATAGAAAGCACTTGGCTTTGAAAGCATGTTTATATAGAAAGGTCTTGGCTTTGAAAGCATGTTTACATAGAAAGCACTTGGCTTTGAAAGCATGTTTACATAAAGCACTTGGCTTTGAAAGCATGTTTATATAGAAAGCACGGCTTTGAAAGCATGTTTACATAGAAAGCACTTGGCTTTGAAAGCATGTTTACATAGAAAGCACTTGGCTTTGAAAGCATGTTTACATAGAAAGCACTGGGCTTTGAAAGCATGTTTACATAGAAAGCACTTGGCTTTGAAAGCATGTTTACATACAAAGCACTTGGCTTTGAAAGCATGTTTATATAGAAAGCACTTGGTTTGAAAGCATGTTTATATAGAAAGCACTTGGCTTTGAAAGCATGTTTATATAGAAGCACTTGGTTTTGAAAGTATGTTTATATAGAAAGCACTTGGCTTTGAAAGCATGTTTATATAAAGCACTTGGCTTTGAAAGCATGTTTATATAGAAAGCACTTGTCTTTGAAAGCATGTTTATATAGAAAGCACTTGGTTTTGAAAGCATGTTTATATAGAAAGCACTTGGCTTTAAAAGCATGTTTATATAGAAAGCACTTGGTTTTGAAAGCATGTTTATATAGAAAGCACTTGGCTTTGAAAGCATATTTATATAGAAAGCACTGGGCTTTGAAAGCATGTTTATATAGAAAAGGGCACATAGTGAATAGGGCCCATAGTTAATTGGTTCCATAGGGGATAGGGCCCATAGGGAATAGGGCCCATAGTGAATAGGGTCCAAAGTGAATAGGGTCCATAGTGAATAGGGCCCATAGTGAATGGGGTCCATAGTGAATAGGGCCCATAGTGAATAGGGCCCATAGTGAATAGGGTCCAAAGTGAATAGGGCCCATAGGGAATAGGGCCCATAGTGAATGGTCAAACGTAGTTCACAACGTAAACTATTGTGAAAGAAAACTTGTAAGGCGAAAAAATGTAAGGCGCCAAATTCAAAATCCAAAAGTTGAATTATAAAATATTCATCAATATACAAGTGTTGCATAGTCATCAAAAGCTCTGATGCTTGGCAATATCACAGCGTTGTCAGATTTCAAAAAGGCTTTCTGGCGAAAGCACAAAATTTGATTGTTTGAGGATAGCATCTCTCCTATTTTCCACATTAGCATAAATTCATATCCAGCACGGGTCACACAAAACCCATATAAGAGCTCAAATAAATCAATTACCTTTCAAAGAACTTCTGCTGAGGGCATCCCAAGTGTCCAATGAAGACATCCAATGGTTCTTTTGTTAGAAAAAGTCATTTATTATATCCATAAATCTCTGTTTGGTTGGCGCGTTATGTTCAGAAAATCCACCGTTAGTCGCCCATTGAAGATAACGCGTTCATATTATTCCTATCAACTTTGTCCAAACAAATCAAACATAATTTGTCCATAACCATTTGTCTGTGGGTCAATCAGAACGCATTTGGCAGGCAAAACCCTGAGGAATCTCTGTCCTGAAAAAGTCATTTTGACACATTGCTCATTTTGAGCCCCTCCTATCCAAAATGACCATATATAGGCATGTGAACTCAGTGCACGTCGCTTCCTTATGATGTCATCAACCACGAGACGGTGTTTTACTCCATCTTGGGGAATTTCGGCCATTGATAAACAGCATGGAGCGAGAGACCACGTTATGAAAACTCTTCAGAGTCTTGGCGTGCATGAGAAGGCGCGCTGTGCCTTATTTATCGTTTTTAGCGTTCAGTTTATATTCCGGCTGATTTATAATAGTACATATACGTAAAAGGGTTCCTAAGGATACATTTAAAACTATGTTTGATTGTTTTTGGACAAGTTTATAGGTATAATTTTAACGAGTCGCGCCGAGTTTCAAAGGAGTAATGGAGGCTGTCGTTTCTGATTATAACGCATGAACCAAATGGAGGATTTATGGATAAAAGACGTTACTTTTCTAACAAAAGAACCATGGATTGTCTTCGTTGGACACTTAGGAAGACCTCAGCAGAAGTTCTTCAACAGGTAATTACTTTGTTTTTTCGCTGTGAAATGTGTTATGTGTGTGCCATGATTGCTAATCGATACATGGCTATTGGAAAATATGTGAGGTGCTACCCTCAAACAAATGAATGTGCTGCTTTCGCCGTAAAGCCTTTTTGAAATCTGACAACGCTGTGATATTGCCTAGAAACAGAGCTTTTGATGAGTATGGAACACTTGTATATAGCTGGATGTTTAATAATTCAATTTTCGGATTTTAAATCTGGCGCTACAGGTTTTTGCTAGTAGTGTCGTGATGATCCCGCTAGCGACCCACTGGTATTTGAGTCGTTATCAAGAAGTGTTTCGTTTTATACTCAGCCTCTTCATCAAGAAGTGTTTAGTTTTGAACTCAGCCTCTTTAACAAGAAGTGTTTAGTTTTATACTCAGCCTCTTCATCAAGAAGTGTTTAGTTTGATACTCAGCCTCTTCATCAAGAAGTGTTTAGTTTTAAACTCAGCCTCTTTATCAAGAAGTGTTTAGTTTGATACTCAGCCTCTAGCTGAATTAACACTAGGCTATAACTCAAAAACAGCTTCCCTCACGTAACTACTACCAACCAATAAGTCCTCTCCCTAGTGAATCCCCACATGAATAAACTGTTACTGAATCAACTACCTCGCTATACACTGGATTAGGTTTACAAATTGACCACATTTGGTTTCCCATTTGAGATTGTTATGGGTACTCTGTGTGATAATAATGTGTGTGTGTGTGTGTGTGGGTGATGCATCTAAATGTATGATTTAACAGTAAATATCCCCCAGCTATAGCCTTATAAGACTTTAATGGAACCTGACGTTTTCTGCCTTGGTGAGACTGAAACCAATATAACCTGTAATACACTGTAATCTCTCTCTCTCTCTCTCTCTCTCTCTCTCTCTCTCTCTCTGTCTCTCTCTCTCTCTCTCTCTCTCTCTCTCTCTCTCTCTCTCTCTCTCTCTCTGTCTCTCTCTCTCTCTCTCTCTCTCTCTCTCTCTCTCTCTCTCTCTCTCTGTCTCTCTCTCTCTCTCTCTCTCTCTCTCCCTCTGTCTCTCTCTCTCTCTCTCTCTCTCTCTCTCTCTCTCTCTCTCTCTCTCTCTCTCTCTCTCTCTCTCTCTCTCTCTCTCTCATTCTGTATTCCAAAACCAAAACAATAAATGTCATCTAGATAATGGACACCCCTGACCCATAGGGGTGGGGCTGACAGAGGAGAGATGGAGAGACAGAAGGGGAGAGGCAGAGAGAGACATGAGGGGGAATATGAAAGCAGAAGGGGAGAGGCAGAGAGGAGTGGATAGGAAGGGGGCAGAGGGGGTGAGATAGACAGAGGAGAGACAGAGGGAGAGAGAGAGGAGAAACAAAGGGGGCTTGGGGGGGCAGAGGGGTGTGAGAGACAGAGAGGGACAAAGGGGAGAGAGAAAGCAGGAGGAGACATTGGGGGGTGGAGGCAGGGGCGAAGGCAGAGGGGAGGAGTCAGATATGGGAGATATAGGGGTTATGGAAAGGCAGAGTGTGAGGCGGGGAGACATCGGAGTATGGATAGGCAGAGGGGGAAGAGACAGGGGGAGCAGAGAGGGGGAGAGAGACAAGAGGGTGAGACATGGGGGGATGGAGAATCAAGGGGAGCGGGGGAAGGGTGAGAGAGAGGAGTTGGCAATTTGTTTTTGAAAGAAATTATCTCAACAGAGAAAAATGGCCTCCTGTGTGCTACCTATATCCCTCCCACTAGAATCCCCATACTTTAATGAAGACAGCTTCTCCATCCTGGAGCAGGAAATCAATCATTTCTGTGGCGACCTAAATGCCAGAACTGGACACGAACCTGACACGCTCAGCACACAGTGGGACAAACACCTACCTGGAGGTGACATTCCCTCCCCCATACAACCCCCTTGGCACAACTACGGCAACATAACCAACAAAAACGGGTCACAACTCTTGCAGCTCTATGTACATAGTCAATGGTAGGCTTCGAGGGGACTCCTACGGTATGAACTGATTAAGAAATGCTATAGATGGAAGGAAAGTAGTGTGTAAAACGACAAAACAAAAAAGATTAGGCAACAAAAAATTCTATCCATTTTAGACAACTTCCTGGACAAAACGTTTCACTGTAATAGTGAAGGTGTAAACATGGAAGTAGAATACCTAAACAGTTAATTTGACCTTTCAGCTTCCTTATAAAATAAAACAAATTCAAACAGAAAATCTAAGACAATTAACAACAATGACAAATGGTTTGATGAAGAATGCAAAAATCTAAGAAATAAATTCTGGAACTTGACTTTACGCTATGGTGAATCACTAAAACAGAAATTACGGAAAAAGAAGGAACAGCACGTCAGAAATAAGATCAACGTAATTGAAGAATCCACATGCAGTATTTTCTAAGGAAATCTGGTGTGTTATTACATACAGCTGGGAAGAACTGTTGGATATGAGAGCGACGTCAACTTACCTACATTATGACCAGGAATACGGCTTTCCAGAAGCGGATCCTTTGTTCGGACCACCACCCAGAACATTGGATTTAATCCCAGAGGCCGACTCAAAACAACCTTGCTGCAGAAGAGGTAGACGGAGCGCCCTTCTGGTCAGGCTTCAAAGGAATGCACAATGCCCACCGCTTCCGAGAATACTACTCGACAATGTCCAGTCTCTAGACAACAAGTTGGATGAAATTAGGGCAAGGGTTGCCTTCCAGAGAGACATCAGAGGTTGTAACATTCTCTGGTTCACCCAAACACGGCTCTCTCGGGATATGTTGTCAGAGTCGGTACAGCCACCGTGTTTCTTCATGCGTCACACGGACAGAAATACGAAGAAGAGGGGCAGGGGTGTATGCATGATTAACGACTCATGGTGTAACCATAACAACATACAGGAACTCAAGTCATTCTGTTCACCTGACCTAGAATTCTTTACAATCAAATGCCGAACATATTGTCTCCCAGGAGAATTCTCCTCAGTTATCGTAATAGCTGTGTGCATTCCCCCCTCATGCAGATACCACGACGGCCCTCAAGGAACTACACTGGACTCTATGTAAACTGGAAACCATATATCCTGAGGCTGCATTTATTGTAGATGCAGATTTTAACAAGGCAAATTTAAGAACAAGGCTACCTATATTGTATCAGCATATTGATTGCAGCACTCGAGCGTGCAATACGCTGGACCACTGCTACTCTAACTTCCGCAATGCATACAAAGCCCTCCCTTGCCCTCCCTTAGACCAATTCGACCACAACTCCATCTTGCTCCTACCGTCCTATAGGCAGAAACTCAAACAGGATGTACCAGTGACTAGAACCATTTAATGTTGGTCTGATCTATCGGTCAAGATTCAAGATTGTTTTGCCTTGGAAATGTTCCAGCCTCAGAGAATAACATTGATCTATATGCTGACTCGGTGAGTGAGTTTATAAGAAAGTGCATTTGAGATGTTGTAACCACTGTGACTATTTAAACCTGAAAGTGCGAACCATCGCATTTAATAACTACTTAGGGAGCAGTGGGGCGCTAGCTGGTGAAATGTGAGGCGCCAAATTCAAAATCCAAAATTCCAGACAAACTTCACACCTTCTTTGCCCGCTTTGAGGATAATGCAGTGCCACCGACACGGCCCGCTAACAAAGACTGTGGGCCCCCCCTCTCCTTCTCTGTGGAAGACGTGAGTAACACATTTAAACGCGTTAACCCTCGCAAGGTTGCTAGCCCAGACGTCCCTAGCCGCGTCCTCAGAGCATGCGCAGACCAGCTGGCTGGTGTGTTAATGGACATATTCAATCACTCCCTATCCCAGTCTGCTGTCCCCACATGTTTGAAGATGGCCACAATTGCTCCTGTAACCAAGAAGTCAAAGATAACTGAGCTAAATGACTACAGCTCCGTAACACACACTTCTGTCTTCATGAAGCGCTCTGTTCATCGACTACAGCTCAGCATTCAACACCATGGTGCCATCCAAGCTCATCTTTAAGCTGGAGGCCCTGGATCTCAACCCCACCCTGTGCAATTGGGTCCTGGACTTCCATTAGGGAAACCCCCAGGTGGTGAAGGTAGGAAACAACATCTCCACTTCCCTGACCCTCAACACTGGGGCCCCAAAAGGGTGCGTGCTCAGCCCCCTCCTGTACTCCCTGTTCACCAATGACTGCGTGGCCTCACACGCCTCCAAATCAATCATCAAGTTTGCAGATGACACAACAGTACTGGGCTTGATTACCAACAACGACGAGACAGCCTACAAGGAGGAGGTGAGGGCACTCAGAGTGTGGTGTCAGGAAAACAACCTCTCACTCAACGTCAACAAAACAAAGGAGATGATCATCAGGAAATAGCAGAGGGAGCAGCCCCCTATCCACATTGAAGGGACTGTAGAAGGTGAAGGTGGAAAGTTTTAAGTTCCTCGGCATACACATCACAGACAATCTGAAATGCTCCACCCACACAGACAGTGTGGCGAAGAAGGCGCAACAGCGCCTCCTCAACCTCAGGAGGCTAAAGAAATTTGGCTTGTCACCTAAAACCCTGACAAACTTTTACAGATGCGCAATCGAGAGCATCCTGTCGGGCTGTATCACCGCCTGGTACGGCAACTGCTCCGCCCACAACCGTAAGGCTCTCCAGAGGGTAGTGAGGACTGCACAACGCATCACTGGGTGCAAACTACCTGCCCTCCAGGACACCTACAACACCCGATGTCACAGGAAGGCCAAAAAGATCATCAAGGACAACAACCACCCGAACCATTGACTGTTCACCTCGCTATCATCCAGAAGGCGAGGTCAGTATAGGTGCATCAAAGCTGGGACCGAGATACTGAAAAACAGCTTATATCTCAAACCCACCAGACAGCAATGACTAACTCAGAGAGGCTGCTGCCTACATAGAGACTCATTAGTCACTTTAAACAATGCCACTTTAAGGTTTACATATCTTACATTACTCATCTCATATGTAAACTCAGCAAAACAAAAAACTTCCCTTTATCAGGACCCTGTCTTTCAAAGATAATTCGTAAAATTCCAAATAACTTCACAGATCTTCATTGTAAAACGTTTAACCACTGTTTCCCATGCTTGTTCAACGAACCATGAAAAAGTAATGAACATGCACCTGTGGAACGGTTGTTAAGACACTAACAGCTTACAGACGGTAGGCAATTAAGGTCACAGTTATGAAAAAGTAGGACACTGAATAGGCCTTTCTACTGACTCTGAAAAACACCAAAAGAAAGACGCCCAGGGTCCCTGCTCATCTGCGTGAACGGGCCTTAGGCATGCTGCAAGGAGGCATGAGGACTGCAGATGTGGCCAGGGCAATAAATTGCAAAGTCCGTACTGTGAGACACCTAAGACAGTGCTACAGGGAGACAGGACGGACAGCTGATCGTCCTAGCAGTGGAAGACCACATGTAACAACACCTGCACAGGATCAGTACATCCGAAAATCACACCTGCGGGACAGGTACTGGATGGCAACAACAACTGCCCGAGTTACACCAGGAACGCACAATCCCTCCATCAGTGCTCAGACTGTCCGCAATAGGCTGAGAGAGGCTGGACTGAGGGCGTGTAGGCCTGTCCTCACCAGACATCACCGGCAACAACGTCAGTTACGGGCACAAACCCACCGTCGCTGGACCAGACAGGACTGGCAAAAAGTGCTCTTCACTGACAAGTCGCAGTTTTGTCTCACCAGGGGTGATGGTCGGATCCGCGTTTATCGTCGAAGGAATGAGCGTTACACCGAGGCCTGTACTCTGGAGCGGGATTGATTTGGAGGTGGAGGGTCCGTCCTGGTCTGGGGCGGTGTGTCACAGCATCATTGGACTGAGCTTGTAGTCATTGCAGGCAATCTCAACGATGTGCGTTACAGGGATGACATCCTCCTCCCTCATGTGGTACCCTTCCTGCAGACTCATCCTGACATGACCCTCCAGCATGACAATGCCACCAGCCATACTACACGTTCTGTACATGATTTCCTGCAAGACAGGAAAGTCAGTGTTCTGCCATAGCCAGCGAATAGCCCGGATCTCAATCCCATTGAGCACGTCTGGGACCTGTTGGATCGGAGAGTGAGGGCCAGGGCCATTCCCCCGAGAAATGTCTGGGAACTTGCAGGTGCCTTGGTGGAAGAGTGGGGTAACATCTCACAGCAAGAACTGGCAAATCTGGTGCAGTTCATGAAGAGGAGATGCACTGCAGTACTTAATGCAGCTGGTGGCCCCCTTTGTTCAGGGACACATTATTCCATTTCTGTTAGTCACATGTCTGTGGAACTTGTTCAGTTTATGTCTCAGTTGTTGAATCTTGTTATATTCATACAAATATTTACACGTTTGCTGAAAATATACACAGTTGACAGTGAGAGGACATTTATTTTTTTGCTGAGTTTTAAACATTCATCTATTTACAAGTGTTGCATAGTCATCAAAAGCTCTGCTTCTTAGCAATATCACAGCGTTGTCAGGTTTCAAAAAGGCTTTACGGCGAAAGCACAACATTTGATTGTTTGAAAACAAATTCCTTACCTTTTGAAGAACTTCTGCTGAGGGCTTCCCAAGTGTCCAACGAAGACATCCAATGGTTCTTTTGTTAGAAAAAGTAATTTATTATATCCATAAATCTCTGTTTGGTTTGTGCGTTATGTTCAGAAAATCCAACGTCGAATCGCCCATTGAAACGTGAAGAGAACGCGTTCAAATATACCTATAAACCTTTCCTAAACAAATCAAATACGAGTTAAAATGCATCCTTAGCTATCCTTTTATGAATATTAGCGATAATATTTCACTCGGATGGTCACCTATACCTTATATAAGTAAAATAAAGTGGGGCGCTCCAGCCAGACTCGCGCCCGAGAAAACTTGTTGACATTTCAGGTCCCCATGCCATTTCCTGTACCTTATTCGTTGTGTTTACTCCAATCTCTCTGAGTCTTTGTATATAGACTGCTGACATCTAGTGGAAGCCATTGATACTGCAGTCTCAGTCCTGGTAACAAATGGATTCAATATGGAGTGTGTCTAACAGAGCCAAAGGTCACCAGAAACTGATTTCCGGATGTTTTTTTCTCAGGTTTCTGCCTGCTAAATGAGTTCTGTTATACTCACAGACATTATGTTAACACCTTTAGAAACTTCAGCGTGTTTCCAATCCAATAGTACTAATTATGTGCATATCCTATTTTCTGAGCCTGAGTGGCAGGCATTTTGCTTTGGGCACACCAGACTCTCCAAAACCGTCACCTCACCTGCCGCTCCCTAAGAAGTTAAACCATCTATTACATCTTGCCTGTGCCGCTCGGCCATCGCTCATCCATATATTTATACGTACATATTCTTATTCCATCCCTTTAGATTTGTGTGTATTAGGTTGTTGATGGTGAATTGTTAGATTACTTGTTATATATTACTGCACTGTCGGAACTAGAAGCACAAGCATTTCGCTACGCTATCTGCTAAGAGAGAGCACTGGGGGTGTGGCAGCAGGTGGGGGAGACGCAGGATGAGAAGTAGAGGGCATGGCAGGAGTAGATGTAACAGTTCCGGTGTAGTCTTCGTCTTCTTCACTCTAGAGTTTCAGAGGGGTCTTATCATTTTCGGGTGTTGTAGTTTTAAACCATTTGTCACGTATTCAGCTCGCGTTGCACGTAGACAAGTCTGTAGAGATTCCAACCATTTTAACGTGTGGATGATCCTCCCGTTTTCTGGTCTAGTTTTCATAGGTCCCCCCCATTTCGTAACGTTCAGCTCAACGTTCAGCTGTCTGTCACTCTGGTCTAATGTACATTCCATTAGCAGTTCCATTCATGCTCTCTGGATAAAGGGGCGTTCCGTAATGTGGACACTAACTCTGACCTCATTTGGGGTGTGGCCACTTACTGACACAAGTTTGCAAGAAAAAAACAATTCATATTTAGAAAGCTAAAATCACATTGCTTTGTGTTCACAAATAGTTTCATATTTAATCATGTATGTTTTACAACATACATATGCAACCCTGATATGCGACCTGTTGCCACAAGAAAACCGGTGAAGAACAAACGCCACCGTAAATACAACCCATAAATATGTTTATTTATTTTCCGTTTTGTAGTATAACTATTTGCACATAATATGACATTAGAAATGTCTTTATTCTTTTGGATCTTCTGTGAGTAATTTTTACTATACATTTTTATTGTATATTTCACTTTTTGTTCATTATCTATTTATCTTGCTTTGGGGCAATGTTAACATATGTTTACCATGCTAATAAATTGAATTGAATTGAATTTAAATGAGTGAGAGATATAGAGAGAAAGAAAGAGAGAGACGGAGAGAGGTAGGGAGAGAGAGAGAGAATGTCAGTCGAAAGATTCCTCACCACTCCCCCGACTCACACAGGGAGCAAACGTCACAAGGGCTTTTCTCACAGCAGTCTGGACAGGGCAGTGTGTGTGTGTGTGTGTGTGTGTGTGTGTGTGTGTGTGTGTGTGTGTGTGTGTGTGTGTGTGTGTGTGTGTGTGTGTGTGTGTGTGTGTGTGTGTGTGTGTGTGTGTGTGTGTGCGTGCGCGTGCGTGTGTGACAGGACAGACACAGTCAGACACACAGCAGATCTTTTTAGTTCCTTTGTCCTCCTGTGACGTGTTTCCCAGGGGACCAAAGGACAGCAAAACCTGTCACAAAGGATATCGTAAGAATACCCAAGGACGCATTTCCTGTCTGCGTCTCAAACGGTGCCAAGTTCCCAATGAAGTGCACTACTTATGACCAGTCTTAAATGGGCCCGTATATGGAATAGGGTGTCATTAGGATACTAGTGTATATGGAATAGGGTGTCATTAGGATACTAGTGTATATGGAATAGAGTGTCATTAGGATACTAGTGTATATGGAATAGGGTGTCATTAGGATACTAGTGTATATGGAATAGGGTGTCATTAGGATACTAGTGTATATGGAATAGAGTGTCATTAGGATACTAGTGTATATGGAATAGGGTGTCATTAGGATACTAGTGTATATGGAATAGGGTGTCATTAGGATACTAGTGTATATGGAATAGGGTGTCATTAGGATACTAGTGTATATGGAATAGGGTGTCATTAGGATACTAGTGTATATGGAATAGGGTGTCATTAGGATACTAGTGTATATGGAATAGGGTGTCATTAGGATACTAGTGTATATGGAATAGGGTGTCATTAGGATACTAGTGTATATGGAATAGGGTGTCATTAGGATACTAGTGTATATGGAATAGAGTGTCATTAGGATACTAGTGTATATGGAATAGAGTGTTAATAGGATACTAGTGTATAGAGAATATAGTGTTAATAGGATACTAGTGTATAGAGAATAGAGTGTTATTAGGATACTAGTGTATATGGAATAGAGTGTTATTAGGATACTAGTGTATAGAGAATAGAGTGTTAATAGGACACTAGTGTATAGAGAATAGAGTGTTAATAGGATACTAGTGTATAGAGAATAGAGTGTTAATAGGATACTAGTGTATATGGAATAGAGTGTCATTAGGATACTAGTGTATAGAGAATAGAGTGTTAATAGGATACTAGTGTATAGAGAATAGGCTGTCATTAGGTTTAACGGATTCCCCCGGTAATGCTGCTCATTCCGTGCATCAGCTCCGGAGGTCTAGGGACCCGTTTGACGTCTACATGCAGTACAGTACACACAGGCCTCCTATAAGGAGCTGTTTTACTTCAACAGTCGATATTATGGCTCTTGGGTCAATGTATAGTGTTAAATCAGTTCAATCTGTCATTTTTGCACCAGTGTTAGGCAGATCGTACACATAGGCTTCTGTGACATCTGTTCCCGCTCCACCACTTCCCGTCATTACGCACACCTCTTCCCATTGTTACGCGCATCACCCCTTCATTGGTCTCACCTGGACTCCACCACTTTATTGATTGCCTCCTCTATATCTGTCTGTTCCTCAGTTTGATCCCCGTGTCAGCATTATTGTCGTTATGTTTCCCTTGTCCAGGACGCTGTCCGTGTTTTGTTTCATGTATGTAATTTATTAAATATTCACTCCCTGTACTTGCGTCTGTCCTCACAGCCTCAGTGTATGGACCGAGATATATGGATGGAATTTAACAGTCACTTCTCCTCCTCCCCTGTTCCCTTCTCTTCCTCCTCATCCTCATCCTCCTCTTCCACCCCTCCCTCACTCCTTCTCATCCTCTTCCACCCCCTCCTCCCTGCTATAATTCAATTATCCATCATGTTTAGACTATGTCTCACTATGATTAAATGAGATGGAGAGAGGTGGAACCACATAGATATAGATCATGAGGTGAAATCATTTCAGCTGACCTGGTTTCTCTCTCTCTCTCTCTCTCTCTCTCTCTCTCTCTCTCTCTCTCTCTCTCTCTCTCTCGTCTCTATGTCTCTTTTTCTAGATCTCTAAATGTCTCATTTTCTAGATGTCTCTTTTTCTAGATGTCTCTGTCTCTAGATGTCTCTGTCTCTAGATGTCTCTCTGTCTCTCTCTCCATCTCTCTCTCTCTCTCCATCTCTCTCTCTCTCTCTCTCTCTCTCTCTCTCTCTCTCTCTCTCTCTCTCTCTCTCTCTCTCTCTCTCTCTCTCTCTCTCTCTCTCTCTCTCTCTCTCTCTCTCTCTCTCTCTCTCTCTCTCTCTCTCTCTCTCTCTCTCTCTCTCTCTCAAAGTGCTCTCCTGTCTAGGGGAGATGAGAGTCTTTAGAAAATTCACAATTGTTATTGAAAGAATCAATAAAGTACCCAGCGGTCTAGCTGTGTGCCCTGTGTACCCCAGCGAGAGGCTTTCTTGCTGTACCCTGGCTCTAAAGAGAGGCGGTTTGCTAATGGTGTAACTGCTCTCTTGTTGCACTACAAAGACCATCTAGGGACACAATAGCTTTTCTGACTCTGTTCTCAACCGGGGTTGGCGACGGGGAGCTGAAACGGGTTGTGAACCAATCAGAGCATGAACAGGAACCCTGTTGACCAATAGGTCATTAGAGGAAGATGGAATCAGGGACCCCCTTGGCTCTCTCACTACAACGGCATGGTGAGCATGAATATTGCTATTATTAATATTGGAACATTTCCAATACTATTATATTCAAAAGTATGTGGACACCTTCCAATGTAATTCACAAGAGTTACAAGGTTACTTTCAGAGACTAGTTGAGCTATTAATGGCTTTGACTGATGATCAGTGGATCGACTGCACCAGATTGGCAGTCGAATATACTGTAAGGTAATATACTGTAAGGTAATATGAAATGACCATAAATTGGGTTGTGTACCACTTTGCAGGACATTGCAGTGAGCTAAATGCACTATTATATACAAAAGTACGTGGACACTTTCAAATGTTGTGGATTTGTGTTCATGCCCAGTGACATACAGCAACAGGATCCCCAGGTCATCAATAGTCTATTGAAATGGGAGCAGCCGGACGCTATCACTATTGAAGACGCTAGCTTGATGCCGAATGCTTTCACACACACGCACACACGCACGCATGCACACACACACACACACACACACACACAGTGATTGTTATTATTAGTCAGTGTATTTCTTTTTAATGTTGAGAATGGCCCGTTTCAACTAATTCCTGCTATTTATTTTATAAATTCAGCTGTTTGACATTGTTTTCTTTTTTTTTAGATACTTGTTTAATGTGATTAAAAAGCTGAATCTGGGAATACAATATGTATTCAGCTCAAGTTCCATATTTCAGTTCACATGGATTATTATAAGGAGTTGATGTCTCAAAAAAAAGAGTCTTGAAAAGGCATTCAGACCCCTTTAACTTTTTCAAAATCAATTTATTTAAAAAAAATAAAATTAAAATTAAAAAAATAAAAATATGTAATGAACCTTTATTCAACATATTATTGTTTACAAGACGCTGGGCCAATTATGCACCGCCCTATGGGACTCCCAAATCACAGCCGGATGTGATACAGCCTAGATTCGAACCGGGGACTGTAGTGACGCCTCTTGCACTGAGATGCAGTGCCGTAGACCGACTCTGTTTTTTAAAATTGTTTGCATATTTATTGAACATAAAGAACTGAACTGAAATGTCGCATTTATATAAGTATTCAGACCATCTTGGTTTCATCAGACCAGAGAATCTTGTTTCTCATGGTCTGGGAGTCTTTAGGTGCCTTTTGGCAAATTCCAAGCGGGCTGTCATGTGCCTTTTACTGAGGAGTGGCTTCCGTCTGGCCACTCTACCATAAAGGCCTGATTGGTGGAGTGCTGCAGAGATGGTTGTCCTTCTGGAAGGTTCTCCCATCTCCACAGAGGAACTCTGGAGCTCTGTCAGAGTGACCATCGGGTTCTTGGACACCTCCCTGACCAAGACCCTTCTCCCCCGATTTCTCAGTTTGGCCGGGGGGCCTCTAGGAAGAGTCTTGGTGGTTTCGAAACTTCTTCCATTTAAGAGTTACTGAAGCCACTGTGTTCTTGGGGACCTTCAATGCTGCAGACATTTTTTGGTAACCTTCCCCAGATTTGTACCTCGACACAATCCTGTCTCGAGCTCTACAGACAATTCCATCGACCTCATGGCTTGGTTTTTGCTCTGACCTGCACTGTCAACTGTGGGACCTTATATAGACGGGTGTGTGCCTTTCCAAATCATGTCCAATCAATTGAATTTACCACAGGTGGTCCAATCAAGTTGTCGAAACAACTCAATGATGATCAATGGAAACAGGATGCACCTGAGTTCAATTTCAAATCTCATAGCAAAGGGTCTGAATATGATTATCGTAATACTGAGAAGATTCTTACAGTCTATATTTGGCATTATTGATCAGCCCATTCTGATCAATTACCTCTTAGAGAATATGAGCTCTTAAATACCCTCCCTGATGAGTTGCTTTTCCCTTTCAAGTGGATTACTATCCTGAGAGGAAACTCCCACCTCTTTTCAAGGCCCTTAAATCTTCTTGCCTGGATATAGAGAGAGTTAGAGAGAGACAAAGAGTGAGTTATAGCGAGGGAGAGAGAGAGAGAGACAGCAAGAGACAGATAGAGACAGAGAGAGAGAGAGAGAGAGAGAGAGCATGAGAGAGAGAGAGAGAGAGAGAGAGAGAGAGAGAGAGAGAGAGAGAGAGAGCAAGAGATAGGGAGAGATACAGAGATACAGAGAGACAGAGAGAGAGAGAGCTCGAAGGGAGATAAAGAAACAGTTTAATGCCAAATTACCGTGCGACAGACCCTGCACACCCTAATTGACAAACAAACAAACCAAAATAAAGGCAAAGTCTTCTCATGCTTTGTTGATTTTTAAAAGCGTCTGCTATACAATTGGATGGAAAGTGGTGTTGGGGAAAAAGCATACAACGTTTGTAATCCCTGTACAGTCGTGGCCAAAAGTTTTGAGAATTACACAAATATAAATTTTCACAAAGTCTGCTGCCTCAATTTGTATAATGGCAATTTGCATATACTCCAGAATGTTATGAAGAGTGATCAGATGAATTGCAATTAATTGCAAAGTCCCTCTTTGCCATGCAAATGAAGTGAATCCCAAAAACACATTTCCACTGCATTTCAGCCTTGCCACAAAATGACCAGCTGACATCATGTCAGTGATTCTCTCGTTAACACAGGTGTGTGTGTTGACGATGACAAGGCTGGAGATCACTCTGTCATGCTGATTGAGTTTGAATAACAGACTGGAAGCTTCAAAAGGAGGGTGATGCTTGGAATCATTGTTCTTCCTCTGTCAATCATGGTTACATGCAGGGAAACACGTGCCGTCATCATTGCTTTGCACAAAAAGGGCTTCACAGGCAAGGATATTGCTGCCAGTACGATTGCACCTAAATCAACCATTTATCGGATCATCAAGAACTTCAAGGAGAGCGGTTCAATTGTTGTGAAGAAGGCTTCAGGGCCCCCAAGAAAGTCAAAGAAGCGCCACAACCGTCTCCTAAAGTTGATTCAGCTGCAGGATCGGGGAACCACCAGTACAGAGCTTGCTCAGGAATGGCAGCAGGCAGATGTGAGTGCATCTGCACGCACAGTGAGGCGAAGACTTTTGGAGGATGGCCTGGTGTCAAGAAGGGAAGCAATGGAGCCACTTCACTCCAGGAAAAACATCAGGGACAGACTGATATTCTGCAAAAGGTACAGGGATTGGACTGCTGAAGACTGGGGTAAAGTCATTTCTCTGATGCATCCCCTTTCCGATTGTTTGGGGGATCCGGAAAAAAGCTTGTCCGGAGAAGACAAGGTGAGCGCTACCATCAGTCCTGTGTCATGCCAACAGTAAAGCATCCTGATACCATTCATGTGTGGGGTTGCTTCTCAGCCAAGGGAGTGGGCTCACTCACAATTTTGCCTAAGAACAAAGCCATGAATAAAGAATGGTACCAACACATCCTCCGAGAGCAACTTCTCCCAACCATCCAGGAACAGTTTGGTGACGAACAATGCCTTTTCCAGCATGATGGAGCACCTTGCCATAAGGCAAAAGTGATAACTAAGTGGCTCGGGGAACAAAACATCAATATTTTGGGTCTATTGCCAGGAAACTCCCCAGACCTTAATCCCATTGAGAACTTGTGGTCATTCCTCAAGAGGCGGGTGGACAAACAAAAACCCACAAATTCTGACAAACTCCAAGCATTGATTATGCAAGAATGGGCTGCCATCAGTCAGGATGTGGCACAGAAGTTAATTGACAGCATGCCAGGGCGGATTGCAGAGGTCTTGAAAAAGAAGGGTCAACACTGCAAATATTGACTCTTTGCATCAACTTCATGTAATTGTCAATAAAATCTTTTGACACTTACGAAATGCTTGTAATTATACTTCAGTATTCCATAGTAACATCTGACAAAAATATATAAAGACACTGAAGCAGCAAACTTTGTGGAAATTAATATTTGTGTCTTTCTCAAAACTTTTGGCCACGACTGTACACAAAAAACAAGTGTGCAGTAAAAATGTGGAAAAAAACACATTTCTTTCCACAGGGCCGTGGGGTGAGACTGGGATGCAGCTTAAGCCCCACCCTCTTCAACATGTGTATATATATATATGTAGAACAGCACTAGAACAGTCTGCAGCACCCGGCCTCACCCTACTAGATTCTGAAGTCAAAAGTCTACTGTTTGCTGATGATCTGGTGCTTCTGTCACCAACCAAGGAGGGCCTACAGCAGCACCTAGAGCTTCTGTATAGATTCAGCCAGACCTGGGCCCTGACAGAAAGATACAGACCTGGGCCCTGACAGTAAGATACAGACCTGGGCCCTGACAGTAAGATACAGACCTGGGCCCTGACAGTAAGATACAGACCTGGGCCCTGACAGTAAGATACAGCCCTGGGCCCTGACAGTCAGATACAGACCTGGGCCCTGACAGTAAGATACAGACCTGGGCCCTGACAGTAAGATACAGACCTGGGCCCTGACAGTAAGATACAGACCTGGGCCCTGACAGTAAGATACAGACCTGGGCCCTGACAGTAAGATACAGACCTGGGCCCTGACAGTAAATCTCAGTTAGACCAAAATAATGGTGTTCCAAAAGGTTCATTTGACTAAAAATATAAATTCCATCTAGACACCGTTGCCTTAGAGCACACAAAAAACTGTACATACCTCGGCCTAAACATCAGCACCACAGGTAACTTCCACAAAGATGTGAATGATCTGAGAGACAAGACCAGAAGGGCCTTCTACGCCATCAAAAGGAACATAAAACTAGTCACCAAGAAAACATTGTAAACCCATATTTATATTTATTTCCCATTTTGTACTTAATATTTGCAAATTGTTACAACACCATAAATAGACATAATATGACATTTGAAATGTCTTCATTCTTTTTTAAATTTGAGAGAGAAATGCTCGCCTAGCACAGAGGAACCAGAGAAGTTCTCCTCTCTGCGCTGGACATTATAAACCCATTTGACTGTGAATGTTGTGAATGTTAGATACAGATACTGGCTGTGTCCCAAATGGTCCTCTATTCCCTATGGGATCTGGTCAAAAGTAGTGCACTATTTACTCAATAAGGTGCAATTTGGGGCGCAGAAGTAATGAGCTTAACTAATGATGCTGAGCCGAAAATGCGAAACTGTGTAGGTGACTGATCAAACACACACACACGCTCACAAACGCAGCCACACACACACACAGATATCACTCATTTGATATTTTTTATGTAACCTTTATTTAACTAGGCCAGTCAGTTAAGGACAAATTCTTATTTACAATGACGGCCTACCAGGGAACAGTGGGTTAACTGCCTTGTTCAGGGGCAGAACGACAGAGTTTTACCTTGTCAGTTCAGGGATTCGATCCAGCAACCTTTCGGGTTACTAGTCCAACACTATAACCACTAGGCTACCTGTCTTTAACCAAGAGGCTACCTGCCTCTAACCACTAGTCTATCTGCCTCTAACCACTAGGCTACCTGCCTCTAACCACTAGGCTACCTGCCTCTAACCAGGTGGCTACCTGCCTCTAACCACTAGGCTACCTGCCTCTAACCACTAGGCTACCTGCCTCTAACCACTAGGCTACCTGAGTCTAACCACCAGGCTACCTTCCTCTAACCACTAGGCTACCTGTCTCTAACTACTAGGCTACCTGCCTCTAACCACTAGGCTACCTGCCCCTAACCACTAGGCTACCTTCCTTTAACCACGAGGCTACCTGCCTCTAACCACTAGGCTACCTGCCTCTAACCACTAGGCTACCTGCCTCTAACCACTAGGCTACCTGCCTCTAACCACTATGCTACCTGCCCCTAACCACTAGGCTACCTGCCTCTAACAACTAGGCTACCTGCCCCTAACCACTAGGCTACCTGAGTCTAACCACCAGGCTACCTACCCATAACCACTAGGCTACCTGACTCTAACCACTAGGCTACCTGACCCTAACCACTAGGCTACCTGAGTCTAACCACCAGGCTACCTACCCATAACCACTAGGCTACCTGACTCTAACCACTAGGCTACCTGACCCTAACCACTAGGCTACCTGCCTCTAACCACTAGACTACCTGACCCTAACCACTAGGCTACCTGGCTCTAACCACTAGGCTACCTGCCCCTAACCACTAGACTACCTGCCCCTAACCACTAGGCTACCTGACCCTAACCACTAGGCTACCTGCCTCTAACCACTAGGCTTCCTGCCTCTAACCACTAGGCTACCTGCCTCTAACCACTAGGCTACCTGCTTCTAACCACTAGGCTACCTGCCTCTAACCACTAGGCTACCTGCTTCTAACCACTAGGCTACCTGCCTCTAACCACTAGGCTACCTGCCTCTAACCACTAGGCTACCTGCCTCTAACCACTAGGCTACCTGCCCCTAACCACTAGGCTACCTGTCTCTAACTACTAGAGTACCTGCTCTAACCACTAGGCTACCTGCCTCTAACCACTAGGCTAACTGCCTCTAACCACTAGGCTACCTGCTTCTAACCACTAGGCTACCTGCCTCTAACCACTAGGCTACCTGCCTCTAACCACTAGGCTACCTGCCTCTAACCACTAGGCTACCTGCCTCTAACCACTAGGCTACCTGCCCCTAACCACTAGGTTACCTGCCTCTAACCACTAAGCTACCTGCCTCTAACCATTAGGCTACCTGCGTCTAACCACTAGGCTACCTGACCCTAACCACTAGGCTACCTGCCCCTAACCACTAGACTACCTGCCCCTAACCACTAGGCTACCTGACCCTAACCACTAGGCTACCTGACCCTAACCACTAGGCTACCTGCCCCTAACCACTAGACTACCTGCCCCTAACCACTAGGCTACCTGACCCTAACCACTAGGCTACCTGACCCTAACCACTAGGCTACCTGCCCCTAACCACTAGACTACCTGCCCCTAACCACTAGGCTACCTGACCCTAACCACTAGGCTTCCTGCCTCTAACCACTAGGCTACCTGCCTCTAACCACTAGGCTACCTGCCTCTAACCACTAGGCTACCTGCCTCTAACCACTAGGCTACCTGGCTCTAACCACTAGGCTACCTTCCTCCCCATATGCTCCCCTCCTAGAACTCTTTCCTGGAACCCTTTGTAGATACGATGGAGAGGTAAAAACCAAACACTACACTGGAACAGCAGGAACTAAGAATGGACTGTATAATGAAGCACCAGAATTAATACAATACACTGGAACAGCAGGAACTAAGGATGGACTGTAGAATGAAGCACCAGAATGAATACAATACACTGGAACAGCAGGAACTAAGGATGGACTGTAGAATGAAGCACCAGAATGAATACAATACACTGGAACAGCAGGAACTAAGGATGGACTGTAGAATGAAGCACCAGGATGAATACAATACACTGGAACAGCAGGAACTAAGGATGGACTGTAGAATGAAGCACCAGAATGAATACAATACACTGGAACAGCAGGAACTAAGGATGGACTGTAGAATGAAGCACCAGAATGAATACAATACACTGGAACAGCAGGAACTAAGGATGGACTGTATAATGAAGCACCAGAATTAATACAATACACTGGAACAGCAGGAACTAAGGATGGACTGTATAATGAAGCACCAGAATGAATACAATACACTGGAACAGCAGGAACTAAGGATGGACTGTATAATGAAGCACCAGAATGAATACACTTCACTGGAACAGCAGGAACTAAGGATGGACTGTATAATGAAGCACCAGAATGAATACAATACACTGGAACAGCAGGTACTAAGGATGGACTGTAGAATGAAGCATCAGAATGAATACAATACACTGGAACAGCAGGAACTAAGGATGGATTGTAGAATGAAGCACCAGAATGAATACAATACACTGGAACTATCAAGATAAAGGTAAGACCCAGGCAAAAATGTTTATTACAGCAACAGGGGCAAAGGTACAAGACGACAGGCGTGATCGGGGTCAGGGTCATGTCAGACAGAGTGGTCAGGCGGGCGGGCGGGCTCAGGGTCAGGGTCAGACAGAGTGGTCAGGCAGGCTCAGGGTCAGGGTCAGACAGAGTGGTCAGGCGGGCGGGCTCAGGGTCAGACAGAGTGGTCAGGCAGGCTCAGGGTCAGGGTCAGACAGAGTGGTCAGGCGGGCGGGCTCAGGGTCAGACAGAGTGGTCAGGCAGGCTCAGTGTCAGGGTCAGACAGAGTGGTCAGGCGAGCGTGCTCTGGGTCAGGGTCAGACAGAGTGGTCAGGCGAGCGTGCTCAGGGTCAGGATCAGACAGAGTGGTCAGGCGAGCGTGCTCAGGGTCAGGGTCAGACAGAGTGGTCAGGCGAGCGTGCTCAGGGTCAGGATCAGACAGAGTGGTCAGGCGAGCGTGCTCAGGGTCAGACAGAGTGGTCAGGCGAGCGTGCTCGGGGTCAGGGTCAGGATCAGACAGAGAGGTCAGGCGAGCGTGCTCGGGGTCAGGGTCAGGTCAGACAGAGTAGTCAAGCGGGCGGGCTCAGGGACAGAGTGGTCAGGCGAGCATGCTCGGGGTCAGGGTCAGGGTCAGACAGAGAGGTCAGGCGAGCGTGCTCGGGATCAGGGTCAGGGTCAGACAGGGTGGTCAAAAACAAGGAGGAGGAGAAAAGAGAGACTGGGGAAAAGCAGGAGCTTAATACAAAAAATGCTGGTTGGCTTGCCAACAAGAAGAACGCTATACATCCATCCACCTCAAAGAACAGAACTCCAACTGAAAAAGTATCAGTCTATATGTAGTACAGTGGCAGTACATAAATAAATATTAAAATAGTGAATTTGTTTCAACTGTAAGAATGACAGGATGACCCAGAGTCTCTGCAGGCTGTCTAGACAGGAGAATGACAGGATGACCCAGAGTCTCTGCAGGCTGTCTAGACAGGAGAATGACAGGATGACCCAGAGTCTCTGCAGGCTGTCTAGACAGGAGAATGACAGGATGACCCAGAGTCTCTGCAGGCTTGCTAGACAGGAGAATGACAGGATGAGTCAGAGTCTCTGCAGGCTGTCTAGACAGGAGAATGACAGGATGACCCAGAGTCTCTGCAGGCTGTCTAGACAGGAGAATGACAGGATGACCCAAGTATAAATACCCAGGGGATAATAAGGAAGATGGGCGACACCTGGAGGGGGGTGGAGACAAGCACAAAGACAGGTGAAACAGATCAGGGTGTGACAGGAACAGTAGGAACTAAAGATGGACTGTAGAATGAAACACCAGAATGAATGCAATACACTGGAACAGTAGGGACTATGGACTGTAGAATGACCTTACTGAAGAGGAGCCCTGTAGAGTATTATATATAGTCCCCTCCCTATTCAGGAACGGAGATATAGTCCCCTCCCTATTCAGGAACGGAGATATAGTCTCCATCCTATTCAGGAACGGAGATAAAGTACCCTCCCTATTCAGGAACAGAGCCCTGTAGAGTATTAAATATAGTCCCCTCCCTATTCAGGATCAGAGATATAGTCCCCATCCTATTCAGGAACGGAGCCCTGTAGAGTATTAAATATAGTCCCCTCCCTATTCAGGATCAGAGATATAGTCCCCATCCTATTCAGGAACGGAGCCCTGTAGAGTATTAAATATAGTCCCCTCCCTATTCAGGAACGGAGCCCTCTAGAGAATTAAATATAGTCCCCACCCTATTCATTTCGTAGGCTCATAGAGCTTCGTCAACATTATGCTGTCATAGTCAGCGTGGAGGTGGGTGGAAGTGGAGAATATTTCTATTCCTTCAATTTATTGGGTATGAGGGGTGTTTCCATGTACTCCACCGCCCTACTCCACATTATCTATTCATTGGTTCCAGTACTGTTTATATTTACGTAACCTAGCCTCTAGATGGATGGATAAGATGACTGCACACTCACACACACACACACACACACACACACACACACACACACACACACACACACACACACACACACACACACACACACACACACACACACACACACACACACACACACACACACACACACACACACACACACACTCACAGTCACACACACACACTCACACCCTCACACATACACTCACACACACACACAAACATGGACACTCACACACACACACGGACACAGCTACAGAAGTAGTAGGAATATTCTGGAAGGCTTGACCCATTGTTTCTGATTTTCAGAGTATAAGATCTCATTACTGTGAAGACTAACGCTGCTTTCCAAATGGCACCCTATTCCTTACATAGTGCACTACTTTAGACCACAGCCCTACGTGCCCTATGAGCCCTGATCATAAGTAGTGCACAATATAGAAAATAAGGTACCAACATCGCCTCATCTTCTCTGTTATCCAACCAGCTACAGACAGACTTTCCTTCAGCTTCTCTGTTATCCAACCAGCTACAGACAGACTTTCCTTCAGCTTCTCTGTTATCCAACCAGCTACAGACAGACGTTCCTTCAGCTTCTCTGTTATCCAACCAGCTACAGACAGACGTTCCTTCAGCTTCTCTGTTATCCAACCAGCTATAGACAGACGTTCCTTCAGCTTCTCTGTTATCCAACCAGCTACAGACAGACGTTCCTTCAGCTTCTCTGTTATCCACCCAGCTACAGACAGACATTCCATTAGGCAAGTAGGAGGATAGAGTACATGCCGTTGTGTCCCAAATGGCCCACTATTCCTTGAGTTATATTAGTGCACTAAGTAGCGCTTATTGTTTTGTATAGTAGGAAGGATGCATGCTAAAGAGATTGTATAGCAGGGTGATTATCATGGCTTTCTCTCAGCCTTATCTAATCAGTATAACAGGGTGATTATCATGGCTTTCTCTCAGCCCCATATAATCAGTATAACAGGGTGATTATCATGGCTGTCTCTCAGCCTTATCTAATCAGTATAACAGGGTGATTATCATGGCTTTCTCTTAGCCCCATATAATCAGTGTAACAGGGTGATTATCATGGCTTTCTCTCAGCCCCATATAATCAGTATAACAGGGTGATTATCATGGCTGTCTCTCAGCCTTATCTAATCAGTATAACAGGGTGATTATCATGGCTTTCTCTCAGCCCCATAAAATCAGTATAACAGGGTGATTATCATGGCTTTCTCTCAGCCCCATAAAATCAGTATAACAGGGTGATTATCATGGATGTCTCTCAGCCTTATCTAATCAGTATAACAGGGTGATTATCGTGGGTATCTCTCAGCCCCATATAATCAGTATAACAGGGTGATTATCATGGCTGTCTCTCAGCCTTATCTAATCAGTATAACAGGGTGATTATCGCGGCTATCTCTCCTCTCTCCCTCTCCTCCTTCTCCATCCCCTCTCTCTATCCATCTCTCGCCCTTTATTTTCATGAAGACAGGAGGAGGATCATGCCATCATCTAGTCATAGCAGCAGTTTTAAAAGGATATTAAAATGAAGTGATATTCTGTCTCATTCACTCTGTCATTAAATCAATCTTTATTATTTTCCATTTTCTTCAAGATGGATTTGAAACATAAACACGTCTGTCGTCCACTGTCTCTTTTGTCATTAATATCAAATGCTAATATAAGCTGAGTGGAAACTAAACAAGACATGGCGTGCTGTCTTTTTTCCATCTGATTGGTGTTACTACTCTGTTTCTTCTATACGACGACAGCATAGACCATCTGTCCGTGTGACGTTGATGGGTTGGAGTGGCTCAGCTAAATGCCTGTTATCTTCCCGTTATCAACCACTTTCTGGTGGGATCCTCCTGTGTGCCTGTGTGTGTGTGTATGTGTGTTCGTTCATATGTGTGTCACTGTTATCTACCTTCGGGTTCTAACCACCAATTCCTCCTGTGTTTTCAGGAGGGGAATGGGTCCCTGGGGATCGGTTGAGACACATGGAGGATAAGGGCTTGATGCCTCGTCCACGCTATTTAAATAACCAACACTACTGACGCAAACTCCAGAATATGCAAAGGCAAACAGTTCAAGGTAAACAGTTCAAGGTAAACAGTTCAAGGCAAATAGTTCAAGGTAAACAGTTCAAGGCAAATAGTTCAAGGTTAATAGTTCAAGGTTAATAGTTCAAGGTTAACAGTTCAAGGTAAACAGTTCAAGGTAAACAGTTCAAGGTAAACAGTTCAAGGTTAACAGTTTAAGGTTAATAGTTTAAGGTAAACAGTTCAAGGTAAACAGTTCAAGGTAAACAGTTCAAGGTAAACAGTTCAAGGTAAACAGTTCAAGGTTAATAGTTCAAGGTAAATAGTTCAAGGTAAACAGTTCAAGGTAAACAGTTCAAGGTAAACAGTTCAAGGTTAATAGTTCAAGGTAAACAGTTCAAGGTAAACAGTTCAAGGTAAACAGTTCAAGGTTAATAGTTCAAGGTTAACAGTTCAAGGTAAACAGTTCAAGGTAAACAGTTCAAGGTTAATAGTTCAAGGTTAATAGTTCAAGGTTAATAGTTCAAGGTTAACAGTTCAAGGTAAACAGTTCAAGGTAAACAGTTCAAGGTAAACAGTTCAAGGTAAACAGTTCAAGGTAAATAGTTCAAGGTTAATAGTTCAAGGTTAATAGTTCAAGGTTAACAGTTCAAGGTAAACAGTTCAAGGTTAACAGTTCAAGGTTAATAGTTCAAGGTAAACAGTTCAAGGTAAACAGTTCAAGGTTAATAGTTCGAGGTTAATAGTTCAAGGTTAATAGAGAGAAGAAAAAGGAGGAAGTGATCTTGTTAGTTAATGGTCCTCCCCTCCTTTACCACCCCCGTCTCCACTACCGAATGGAAATGGACCGTACTTAGATCTCTCAACCTCATATCTTTGTTTAACTGTAAACCCCCATGATCTCATCAGTAGAAATGACCATGAGACTCCCTACACACACAGAGAGAGAGAGAGAGAGAGAGAGACAGAGAGAGAGACAGAGACAGAGACAGAGACAGAGACAGAGAGAGAGAGAGAGAGAGAGAGAGAGAGAGAGAGAGAGAGAGAGAGAGAGAGAGAGAGCACAACAACAACACAATTAGACCCAACCAAATCATGAGAAAACAAAAAGATAATTACTTGACACATTGGAAAGAATTAAAAAGAATAAAAAACTGAGCAAATTAGAATGCTATTTGGCCCTAAACAGAGAGTACACAGTGGCAGAATAGAATCTTTAACTATGTACAGACTCAGTGAGCATAGCCTTACTATTCAGAAAGGCCTTCGAAGGCAGACCTGGCTCTCAAGAGAAGACAGGCTATATGCACACTGCCCACAAAATGAGGTGGAAACTGAGCTGCACTTCCTAACCTCCTGCCAAATGTATGACCAGATTACACAGCCCCCTCAAAGATGTGAAAACATGTCTTATTTTGATAAACTCTCATATCCATTGGGTGAAATAACACAGTGTTTCGTCACAGCAGCAAAATAGGCAGAGGCAGGCACAGGACAACAAAATGAGTGTTTATAAAGTTACTCAGAATAAACATACGAGTGAAATAAACTCGAGAATACACGGAAATCCAAATACAACAAAACAATCACGCATAAAAACATGGGGGGGAAACAGAGGGTTAAAATAAGGAACACGTGTCATCATGGGAATGTAAACCAGGTGTGTAAACCAGGTGTGTAAACCAGGTGTGTGAAAAGGGAAGACAAAACCAACGGAAAAATGAATAATGGATCGGTGGCGGCTAGAAGACCGGGTGACGTCGACCGCCGAAAACCACCCCGAGCGAGGAGAGGGACCAACTTCGGCTGAAGTCGTGACAAGAACAAACCCCATTGTAAATACAACCCATGATTATGTTTATTTATTTTCCCTTTTGTAGTTTAACTATTTGCACATCGTTACAATCAATCAAATGTATTTATAAAGCTCTTCTTACATCAGCTCACAGAGTGCTGTACAGAAACCCAGCCTAAAACCCCCAAACAGCAAGCAATGCAGGTGTAGAAGCATGGTGGCTAGGAAAAACTCCCTAGAAAGGCCAAAACCTAGGAAGAAACCTAGAGAGGAACCCGGCTCTGCGGGGTGGCCAGTCCTATTCTGGCTGTGCCGGGTGGAGATTATAACAGAACATGGCCAAGATGTTCAAATGTTCCTAGATGACCAGCAGGGTCAAATAATAATAATCACAGTGGTTGTCAAGGGTGCAACAGGTCAGCACCTCAGGAGTAAATGTCTGTTGGCTTTTCATAGCCGATCACTCAGAGTATCTCTACCGCTCCTGCTGTCTCTAGAGAGTTGAAAACAGCAGGTCTGGGACAGGTAGCACGTCTGGTGAACAGGTCAGGGTTCCATAGCCACAGGCAGAACAGTTGAAACTGGAGCAGCAGCACGACCAGGTGGACTGGAGACAGCAAGGAGTCATCAGGCCAGGTTGTCCTGAGGCGTGGTCCTAGGGCTCAGAGAAAGAGAGAAAGAGAGAGAAAGAGAGAGCATACTTAAATTCACACAGGACAACGGATAAGACAGGAGAAATAATCCAGACATAATAGACTGACCCCCGACACAAACTATTGCAGCATAAATGCTGAAGGCTGAGACAGGAGGGATCGGGAGACACTGTGGCCCCGTCCGACGATACTCCAGGACAGAGACAAACAGGCAGGATATAACCCCACCCACCTTGCCAAGGCACAGCCACCACAACACTGTATATACAACACTGTATATATATACATAATATGACATTTGAAATGTCTTTATTCTTTTGGAGTGTAATGTTTACTATAAATATTTTATTGTTTATTTCACTTTTGTTTGATATCTATTTCACTTGCCTATGCAATATTAACATGTGTTTCAAATGCCAATAAAGCCCTTGAATTGAATTTAATTGGGAGAGAGACGGACAGAGAGATAAAAAGAGAGAGAGACAGAGAGAGAAAGACAGAGAAGCGAGTTAGATGGTACATCTCCAATGCAAAGCGGGGAGAAATCCTCCTGCCCCTTATCTGCAAAACTTTTCATCTAGCTCTGCATCGGAGGAGGGTTGACAGAAATGCCTTTATTTTTCATAATCCTCTCCGCTCTCTACTCCTCTTTCCTCCTCCTGTATCTCTCTCATTTCCAGCTCTTTCTAGATTTTCTCTCTTCTCCATCACCTCCTCCTTCTCTCCATCTCTCTCCCTTTCTCTCTCCCCTCTCTTGCCTCTCCGTACCTCTTTCCTTATCCATATTCAACGATAGAGCTCAGGAGGTATGACATTGTGTGAGACTATTCCACCCCTGGATATTTAGTCTCAGATTAAAATTGTTCGCTTCACTGCCTCATAATTCTCTTCCTATTGTTCATTAAGGCGTGACCAAACGCGATCATCCTGTTCTACACTATCAGCCTGTTTTATATTATCAGCCTGTTCTACATTATCAGTCTGTTCCACATTATCAGCCTGTTCTACACTATCAGCCTGTTCTACACAATCAGTCTGTTCTACATTATCAGTCTGTTCTACACCATCAGCCTGTTTTATATTATCAGCCTGTTCTATACAATCAGCCTGTTTTATATTATCAGCCTGTTCTATACAATCAGTCTGCTTTATATTATCAGCCTGTTCTACACCATCAACCTGTTCTACATTATCAGCCTGTTCTACACCATCAGCCTGTTTTATATTGTCAGCCTGTTCAACACCATCAGCATGTTCTACATTATCAGTCTTTTCTATACCATCAGCCTGTTCGACATTATCAGCATGTTCTACACCATCAGCCTGTTCTACACCATCAGCTTGTTCAACACTATCAGCCTGTTCTACGCCATCAGCCTGTTCTACACCATCAGCCTGTTCTACACTATCAGCCCATTGTACATTATCAGCATGTTCTACACCATCAGCCTCTTCTACACTATCAGCCTGTTCTACACCATCAGCCTGTTCTACACCATCAGCTTGTTCTACACCATCAGCTTGTTCAACACTATCAGCCTGTTCTACGCCATCAGCCTGTTCTACACCATCAGCCCGTTCTACACTATCAGCCCGTTGTACATTATCAGCATGTTCTACACCATCAGCCTGTTCTACACAATCAGCCTGTTCTACACCATCAGCCTGTTCGACACCATCAGCCTGTTCGACACCATCAGCCTGTTCGACACCATCAGCCTGTGTTACACCATCAGCCTGTTCTACACTATCAGCCTGTTCTACACGATCAGTCTGTTCTACACCATCAGCCTGTTCGACACCATCAGCCTGTTCGACACCATCAGCCTGTTCGACACCATCAGCCTGTTCTACACGATCAGTCTGTTCTACACGATCAGTCTGTTCTACACTATCAGCCTGTTCGACACTATCAGCCTGTTCGACACCATCAGCCTGTTCTACACCATTAGCCTGTTCTACACTATTAGCCTGTTCGACACCATCAGCCTCTTCTACACCATCAGTCTGTTCTACACTATCAGCATGTTAGCATGTTAGTTTTTTGTGTGTGCAAACTAATAAAAAATAACTATTCATAACTATTCAGACCCTTTACACAGTACTTTGTTGAAACACCTTTGTCAGCAATTAGAGCATCGAGTCTTCTTGGGTATGACACTACAATCATTGAGCACCTGTATTTGGGGAGTTCATCCCATTCTGCAGATCCTCTCAAGCTCTCAGGCTTAATGGGGAGTGTTGCTGCACAGAGATTTTCAGGTCTCTCCAGAGTTGTTTGATCAGGTTCAAGTCTGGGCTCTGGCTGGGCAACTCAAGGACATTCAGAGACATGTCCCGAAGTCACTCCTGCGTTGTCTTGGATGTGTGCTTAGGGTCATTGTCCTTGTTGTCCTGAACCTTTGCCCCAGTCTGAGGTCCTGAGCGCTCTTCAAGGAGTTCAATCTTGTTTTTCATCAGACCAGATAATCTTGTTTCTAATGGTCTGAGAGTCTTTAGGTGCCTTTTGGCAAACTCCAGGCGGGCTGTCATGTATCTTTTACTGAGGAGTGGCTTCTGTCTGGCCGCTCTACCATTAAATCCTGATTGGTGGAGTGCTGCAGAGATTGTTGTCCTTCTCCCATCTATAAAGAGGAACTCTGGAGCTCTGTCTGAGTGACCATCGGCTTCTTGGTCACCTCCCTGACCAAGGCCCTCCTACCCTGATTGCTCAGTTTGGCCAGGCATGTGTGCTAATGTGTTAGGGTTAGAATCTGAGAAGGTGGTCAGTCCAGTTAGGTTTAGAATCAGAGCAGGTGGTCAGTCCTGTTAGGGTTAGAATCAGAGCAGGTGGTCAGTCCTGTTAGGGTTAGAATCAGAGCAGGTGGTCAGTCCTGTTAGGGTTAGAATCAGAGCAGGCGGTCAGTCCTGTTAGGGTTAGAATCAGAGCAGGTGGTCAGTCCAGTTAGGGTTAGAATCAGAGCAGGTGGTCAGTCCAGTTAGGGTTAGAATCAGAGCAGGTGGTCAGTCCAGTTAGGGTTAGAATTAGAGAAGGTGGTCAGTCCTTTTAGGGATAGAATCAAAGCAGGCCGTCTTCACCACCAGCTGGAGGGCCTTGTAATCATGGACGGAACAATTTCCGTGCCAGGCCATGATGAAACCGGTCAAGACGCTCTCAATGGTGCAGCGGTAGTATTTGGAGAGGACCTGGAGAGGCATGTCGAATTTCTCCAGTCACCTTAGGAAGTCGAGACGCTGTTGCTGCTATTGTTATTATTATTGTGTTATTATGAGTCTGTCTCTGTTTGTTTGTCTGTTGTTCTGAGTTTCTCTAGGTCCTCTTGACTCCTCATTGATGTCTAGGAAACTACTTATTTACTACTACCAAACACAAACTATGACAAGTCTCTTGATTCATATGCAAGTGTTTAACATAGGGGAGAATAGGGTAAGGTGAGCCAGTGTTTAACATAGGGGAGATTGGGGTAGGTGAGACAGTGTTTAATATAGGGTAGATTGGGGTAGGTGAGACAGTGTTTAATATAGGGGAGATTGGGGTAAGGTGAGACAGTGTTTAATATAGGGGAGATTGGGGTAAGGTGAGGCTGTGCATAACATAGGGGAGAATAGGGTAAATTGAGCCAGTGTTTAACATAGGGGAGATTGGGGTAGGTGAGCCAGTGTTTAACATAGGGGAGAATAGGGTAAGGTGAGCCAGTGTTTAACATAGGGGAGAATAGGGTAAGGTGAGCCAGTGTTTAACATAGGGGAGATTGGGGTAAGGTGAGCCAGTGTTTAACATAGGGGAGAATAGGGTAAGGTGAGCCAGTGTTTAACATAGGGGAGATTGGGGTAAATTGAGCCAGTGTTTAACATAGGGGAGAGTTGTTCCATGTATTGAATCTGTGGTTCAGTGTGTTTGTGTGGGCTAATAGCAATAAGGCCAATTCATTTGTTCATAAAAACATTTGAAGTGTTTTTTTTTAATACTTCATAGGTGTCTTAAAATTCAAAATCAAATAGCTAAATGATCCATGGAATAACCTTCTTAAAACAATTCCATATAGCTTAGTAGAACCCTCCACCTCTAACCTGGCTTAGACAGGGCTTATATTTTATGGGTTAAAGGGATACTTTGAGATTTCGGCAATTAAGACTTTTCTCCTACTTACCCAGAGTCAGACAATCTCATAGATACGATTTGTATGTCTCTGCTTGCAGTTTGAAGGAAATTGAAGGTAGCATATCGTTAGCTTAGCGCAATTGCTTGAAGTCTCCAGGAGCCACTAGAAAGCAGGGTAATAGACTGATGTTTTATAAATTATTAATTTCACTGAACATCGAATGACAATGAGGAAGTGGATAGAATCTTGTTTCGTATGATTTATGAGGAAAATTAACACATTTATAAAATATCAATGACTATGTATAGCTTTTTAAGACTAAATGACCAACCACCCAGCCTTGGAGACGTTAGAAGTTTTATTCCCCTGCTACTGTACTCGGTAGACTTCCAGTAGCTCAGTTGGTAGAGCACAGTGCTTGCACTAACTACCAAAAATCCCTCTGGATAAGAACAGCTGCTAAATGACCAAAATGTTTAAGTTGTGCTAAGCTTCTTTCAAATTGTCTGACTCTTGGTAGGGAAAAAGGGTTGATTGCCTAAATCCCAAAGTATCCCTATAATGTGTGTTTCTTGGCCAACTGTAGCAGAGGCAATTGCAGAGAACACCTACAATAGGCCCCCTACTCTACCCGCACACAACACGGAATGATCCCACCAGGCCCACCAACTCACAGCCCCCAGCCTCAAATGCCACAGCTCTCCACCTTGGAGACTACAGATCACAACATGGCCCCCCCAAGCTCAGAGCTCCCAAAATACACCCCCTAGCCTACAGATCCCAACATGTCATGATCCCAGCACACACAGTCCCTCAGAGCCTACAGCCCCCCCAACAGTCCCCCAGGCCTCAGAGACCGACCAGCTCGACAGCACACAGTACTAAATGGAACTTGGAGATGGATGGACTCCCAAGAGCTTGTGTCCAATAATATCACACGGAATTAAACCAGTATCCCCACCACGCCGCCCATCACTCCATATCCCAGTGTGTTCTGTGTCGTGGTGTGGCCATTTCTGGGTGTAGATCATGGTTTCCCACTCTCTCTCCTAAACCCAGGTTTTGTTATCTCAGGTCATACATTCCAGTGAGAGACTTTCCTCCTTTTCCCCCCATGCAGAAAGAGATGGAGAGAGCACAGAGAGAGAACAAAAGCCTTCACTTGGCCAAATTCCTAAATCCCCCAAAAATGTGAGAATTAAACATTTTCTACTTTTGAGAATGTGGGAATGGTCCGTGGACACTTAAGGGACAGTCATGACGAGTGTGTTTCATCTGGTGATCTCATGAAGGACAGGAAACACACACATAACGGTATCTCTTAAAGTGGACGTTTCCCAGCTTTCAGTTTTTACATTTAAGTACAGTTAAAAGTATGTGATTAAACATTGAACTATTTGTGAAAAGATGTAACGTGATTTTAACCTTCTTAAAATGAGAGTATGTATTTTTTATATAAAGATTAACTAGTCAGTGGCCAGACGCCCCGTGAGCCCAGACATCCCATTAGGCGTCAATGGATTGCCGTTTTCTACTGAAAACGTATTAAAACCCTGATGAAATTCACACCAGACCACGGCAAACCCCGGTGTAAGCTAAGGTTGCAAATGGTTGAGTTTCTAAGACCACAACATGCCGGGTGACGCTGGGGTGTGAAGTGGTTGAAACTACATCTCTTTTACCAAAAGGACAAGACTATACCAGGTGGAGCATTGGCCACGCGGCTGGAAATGATTCAACTCTGAGACAATCGATTCACTACAGAATAAGTGAGAAATTCTAGACGATACAAATTACTAGTCCGCAGCTCGAAATTATTTTGTAAACCTAGGATGAGAATACTGACAACCACCCGAAACATCTATTCTACGAGAACCTTTCCAGAATGGTACTCTGAAGTATCCATCAAACAACCACAAAATACTTTGATCGTCGGGGAAAGAGACAGCAGACGGACCGGATGCCAACAGAGAAGACGACGACGGCATACGGGCGTAAATATGTATTGCAAATTCTTTATCGAATGAGCTGTCATTCATGTAAAGGTTTAACAATTTCTATGAGTTTCCCGCTCTTTATTGGTCCACACCGCCTTTTTCTTTTGTCTACCAATCGGCTTTGCACGCTACGGACACTTTCTTTGTATCATTGTTAGCAACTCAACGTATAATATCTACTGTTTGTTTTCGTGTACTCTACGTCTGTGATTTGTTTAGTTAGTAAATAAATAATTAGGCCAATTTGTATATTGCTCCTTCGTAATTTGCAGATAACCAAGAATTCTACGACGTTCAGATGAGACTAATAGAAGGTAAGGAATAATGAATGACTGATTGATGACTGGAATTTAAGAGATCTTTTAGAGCTCAAAGAGGTCATTTTGAAGATGGTACCCCAGGTTAATTAATGAGTTAATTGTTGCATGATTTAATTCAATCACGTAAATCAACTAAACGTTAGGTAGTCGATTGGATAAAATAGCATGCCATCACATTAGGACCCTATACAGTCACAATAGGCCCTGGTCCAATACAGTCCCTATGGGGACTGGTCCTATACAGTCCCTATGGGCCCTGGTCCTATATAGTCCCTATGAGCACTGGTCCTATACAGTCCCTTTGGGCCCTGGTCCTATACAGTCCCTATGGGCCCTGGTCCTATATAGTCCCTATTGGCCCTGGTCCTATATAGTCCCTATGGGCCCTGTTTATATACAGTCCGTATGGGCCCTGGTCCTATATAGTCCCTATGGGCCCTGGTCCTATACAGTCCCTATGGGCCCTGGTCCTATACAGTCCCTATGAGCACTGGTCCTATATAGTCCCTATTGGCCCTGGTCCTATATAGTCCCTATGGGCCCTGGTTATATACAGTCCCTATGGGCCCTGGTCCTATATAGTCCCTATGGGCCCTGGTTATATACAGTCCCTATGGGCCCTGGTCCTATACAGTCCCTATGAGCACTGGTCCTATACAGTCCCTTTGGGCCCTGGTCCTATATAGTCCCTATGGGCCCTGGTCCTATACAGTCCCTTTGGGCCCTGGTCCTATACGGTTCCTGTGGACCCTGGTCCTATACAGTTCCTGTGGACCCTGGTCCTATACAGTCACAATAGGCCCTGGTCCAATACAGTCCCTATGGGGACTGGTCCTATACAGTCCCTATGGGCCCTGGTCCTATATAGTCCCTATGGGCCCTGGTCCTATACAGTCCCTTTGGGCCCTGGTTATATACTGTCCTTATGGGCCCTGGTCCTATACAGTCCCTATGAGCACTGGTCCTATACGGTTCCTGTGGACCCTGGTCCTATACAGTCACAATAGGCCCTGGTCCAATACAGTCCCTATGGGGACTGGTCCTATACAGTCCCTATGGGCCCTGGTTATATACTGTCCTTATGGGCCCTGGTCCTATACAGTCCCTATGAGCACTGGTCCTATACAGTCCCTTTGGGCCCTGGTCCTATATAGTCCCTATGGGCCCTGGTCCTATACAGTCCCTTTGGACCCTGGTTATATACTGTCCTTATGGGCCCTGGTCCTATACAGTCCCTATGAGCACTGGTCCTATACGGTTCCTGTGGACCCTGGTCCTATACAGTCACAATAGGCCCTGGTCCAATACAGTCCCTATGGGGACTGGTCCTATACAGTCCCTATGGGCCCTGGTCCTATATAGTCCCTATGGGCCCTGGTTATATACAGTCCTTATGGGCCCTGGTCCTATATAGTCCCTATGGGCCCTGGTCCTATATAGTCCCTATGGGCCCTGGTCCTATACAGTCCCTATGGGCCCTGGTCCTATACAGTCCCTATGGGCCCTGGTCCTATACAGTCCCTATGGGCCCTGGTCCTATACAGTCCCTATGGGCCCTGGTCCTATATAGTCCCTATGGGCCCTGGTTATATACAGTCCTTATGGGCCCTGGTCCTATATAGTCCCTATGGGCCCTGGTCCTATATAGTCCCTATGGGCCCTGGTCCTATACAGTCCCTATGGGCCCTGGTCCTATACAGTCCTTATGGGCCCTGGTCCTATACAGTCCCTATGGGCCCTGGTCAACAGTAGTGGACTAGAAAGATAATAGGTTGCCATTTGGGATGCAGCGTATATGTTGTTGTTTCTCCAGGTAGGTTTGCTTCTTAATGAGCCCCCCAGTGATGACTCCTCGTCTCCTTCAGGGCACTGGAGATGTTCCCGTTTCCTTTTTAAGGCCGACCACTTCAGCTGCGTACGGTTCAATTCCTCGGCTGATCAGCACTCATCCTGAGAATGCTAACTAGCTATACCTCACAACCCCAATCACCCCTGAAGACATTACACACACACACACACACACACACACACACACACACACACACACACACACACACACACACACACACACACACACACACACACACACACACACACACACACACACACACACACACACACACACACACACACACACACACACACACACACATCCCGTCCCCCTTTAGATGGCTTTCTGGCTGATTCCAGGAGGAGAAAACTATTCCTGTGTGGAACCAGCCTGCCCTGGAATATTCACATTTGTCAAGTTTCACTCTGAAACGGAACACAACTGCTATCAATGACAGAACAGAGGATGTTGAAGATGGTTTGGCAGATAGCAGCAATTGACACAATTCCCCTCTCCTCCTCCTCCTCCTCCTCTTTAACTCAAAGAAATGTACGTGGAGAAGAGACGACAGAAAAAAGGTCAAAAGATCTCCCGTCTCTCCAAGGATGACATTTGGTCAGCGGATTGTGTACTTCTGGATGACGGCTCGCTGAGGTTTTGAATCATGTTTGTTGGTTGCAGCGTTTATTAACTCAATAGGAAAATGCTTTCCAATCTTCCAATCCTAAGCACCGCAATGTTTCCTCACTATTTCCATCTTTCCTCTCCGTTTCCTTTTCTCCTTCTGCTGGATGAGCGACTGACAGAAATGTTAAGCGCCTCAAGGCATAGAGAAAACCCACGCTCAGAAAACACGTCAATTATCCAAATGAGAAGAACTGCTTACAGCTTCCATGTCAAACTGGAAACTTCTTTCATCTTCAGTTCTACAAGATGCATAATCCTCCTGCTACTTCTCCTCCTACTCCTCCTCCTGCTCCTCCTCCTGCTCCTCCTCCTGCCTGCTCCTCCTCCTGCTACCCCTCCTCCTGCTACCCCTCCTGCTACTCCTCCTGCTACTCCTCCTGCTACTCCTCCTGCCCCTCCTCCTGCCTGCTCCTCCTCCTGCTACTCCTCCTGCTCCTCCTCCTGCCCCTCCTCCTGCCTGCGCCTCCTCCTGCTCCTACTCCTGCTCCTCCTCCTGCCTGTTCCTCCTCCTGCTACCCCTCCTGCTACTCCTCCTGCTAATCCGCCTGCTAATCCTCCTGCTACTCCTCCTGCTCCTCCTCCTACCTACCCCTCCTGCTACTCCTCCTGCTCCTCCTCCTGCCTACTCCTGCTACTCCTCCTGCTCCTCCTCCTGCCTACCCCTCCTGCTACTCCTCCTGCCTGCTCCTCCTGCCTAATCCTCCTACTCCTCCACCTGCTCCTCATCCTGCCTACCCCTCCTGCTCGCTCCTACTCCTCCTCCTGCTACTCCTCCTGCTCCTCCTCCTGCCTGCTAATCCTCCTGCTACCCCTCCTGCTACTCCTCCTGCCTGCTACTCCTCCTGCCTACCCCTCCTGCTACTCCTCCTGCTAATCCTCCTGCTACTCCTCCTGCTACTCCTCCTGCCTACCACTCCTGCTCCTCCTCCTGCCTACCCCTCCTGCTACTCCTCCTGCTAATCCTCCTGCTACTGCTCCTGCTAATCCTCCTGCTCCTCCTCCTGCTAATCCTCCTGCTACTCCTCCTGCTCCTCCTCATGCCTACCACTCCTGCTCCTCCTCCTGCCTCCTCCTCCTGCAACTCCTCCTGCTCCTAGTTAGCTGCACTTTCTTAACCGTTTCGTCGAAACAGTTTTCAGTTTTTAGTAGGAACTCTGGAAGTTGATTCTCTGAACCAAAGTGACCTGTTCCAGCAACAAAGAGGACACAGTCAGTGACACCATAACACACACACCAACACAACAAGAATCCAGCCAGTACTGTACCCCATCCACCTCTAATGTCCTGATCCTCAAGCCAGTACTGTACCCATCCACCTCTACTGTCCTGATCCTCCAGCCAGTACTGTACCCCATCCACCTCTACTGTCCTGATCCTCCAGCCAGTACTGTACCCCATCCACCTCTACTGTCCTGATCCTCCAGCCAGTACTGTACCCATCCACCTCTACTGTCCTGATCCTCTAGCCAGTACTGTACCCATCCACCTCTACTGTCCTGATCCTCAAGCCAGTACTGTACCCCATCCACCTCTACTGTCCTGATCCTCCAGCCAGTACTGTACCCCATCCACCTCTACTGTCCTGATCCTCCAGCCAGTACTGTACCCATCCACCTCTACTGTCCTGATCCTCCAGCGAGTACTGTACCCATCCACCTCTACTGTTCTGATCCTCCAGCCAGTACTGTACCCATCCACCTCTACTGTCCTGATCCTCCAGCCAGTACTGTACCCATCCACCTCTACTGTTCTGATCCTCCAGCCAGTACTGTACCCCATCCACCTCTACTGTCCTGATCCTCCAGCCAGTACTGTACCCATCCACCTCTACTGTTCTGATCCTCCAGCCAGTACTGTACCCCATCCACCTCTACTGTCCTGATCCTCCAGCCAGTACTGTACCCATCCACCTCTACTGTCCTGATCCTCCAGCCAGTACTGTACCCCATCCACCTCCACTGTTCTGATCCTCCAGCCAGTACTGTACCCATCCACCTCTACTGTTCTGATCCTCCAGCCAGTACTGTACCCCATCCACCTCTAATGTCCTGATCCTCCAGCCAGTACTGTACCCATCCACCTCCACTGTTCTGATCCTCCAGCCAGTACTGTACCCATCCACCTCTACTGTTCTGATCCTCCAGCCAGTACTGTACCCCATCCACCTCTACTGTCCTGATCCTCCAGCCAGTACTGTACCCCATCCACCTCCACTGTTCTGATCCTCCAGCGAGTACTGTACCCATCCACCTCTACTGTTCTGATCCTCCAGCCAGTACTGTACCCATCCACCTCTACTGTCCTGATCCTGCAGCCAGTACTGTACCCATCCACCTCTACTGTCCTGATCCTCCAGCCAGTACTGTACCCCATCCACCTCAACTGTTCTGATCCTCCAGCCAGTACTGTACCCATCCACCTCTACTGTTCTGATCCTCCAGCCAGTACTGTACCCCATCCACCTCTAATGTCCTGATCCTCCAGCCAGTACTGTACCCATCCACCTCCACTGTTCTGATCCTCCCAAATAGCGTTCATCACTACCTTGGGGTGTAAATACTTAATTAAGTAAAAATAAAGAAAATATTGTACTTTTTACTCCATACATTTTTCCTGACAAGCCAAAGTACTCGTTACATTTTGAATGTTTAGCAGAACAGGAAAATTGTGAAATTGACTCACTTATCAAGATAAGACGTGGTCATCCCTACTGCCTCTGGTCTGGCGGACTCACTAAACACAAATGCATCTTCTTTTAATGATGTCTGAGTGCTGGAGTGTGGCCCCTGGCTATCTGTTGATATTGTCTGAGTGCTGGAGTGTGGCCCCTGGCAATCTGTTGATAATGTCTGAGTGCTGGAGTGTGGCCCCTGGCTATCTGTTAATAATGTCTGAGTGCTGGAGTGTGGCCCCTGGCTATCTGTTAATAATGTCTGAGTGCTGGAGTGTGGCCCCTGGCTATCTGTTAATAATGTCTGAGTGCTGGGGTGTGGCCCCTGGCTATCTGTTAATAATGTCTGAGTGCTGGGGTGTGGCCCCTGGCTATGTTTAATAATGTCTGAGTGTTGGAGTGTGGCCCCTGGCTATCTGTTAATAATGTCTGAGTGCTGGAGTGTGGCCCCTGGCTATCTGTTAATAATGTCTGAGTGCTGGAGTGTGGCCCCTGGCTATCTGTTAACAATGTCTGAGTGTTGGAGTGTGGCACCTGGCTATCTGTTAATAATGTCTGAGTGTTGGAGTGTGGCCCCTGGCTATCTGTTAATAATGTCTGAGTGCTGGTGTGTGGCCCCTGGCTATCTGTTAATAATGTCTGAGTGTTGGAGTGTGGCCCCTGGCTATCTGTTAATAATGTCTGAGTGCTGGAGTGTGCCCCCTGGCTATCTGTTAATGATGTCTGAGTGTTGGAGTGTGGCCCCTGGCTATCTGTTAATAATGTCTTAGTGCTGGAGTGTGGCCCCTGGCTATCTGTTAATAATGTCTGAGTGTTGGAGTGTGGCCCCTGGCTATCTGTTAATAATGTCTGAGTGCTGGAGTGTGCCCCTGGCTATGTTTAAATAATGTCTGAGTGCTGGAGTGTGGCCCCTGGCTATCTGTTAATAATGTCTGAGTGCTGGAGTGTGCCCCTGGCTATGTTTAAATAATGTCTGAGTGCTGGAGTGTGGCCCCTGGCTATCTGTTAATGATGTCTGAGTGTTGGAGTGTGGCCCCTGGCTATCTGTTAATAATGTCTGAGTGCTGGAGTGTGGCCCCAGGCTATCTGTTAATAATGTCTGAGTGTTGGAGTGTGGCCCCTGGCTATCTGTTAATAATGTCTGAGAGCTGGAGTGTGGCCCCTGGCTATCGATTTATAATGTCTGACTGTTGGAGTGTGGCCCCTGGCTATCTGTTAATAATGTCTGAGTGCTGGGGTGTGGCCCCTGGCTATGTTTAATAATGTCTGAGTGTTGGAGTGTGGCCCCTGGCTATCTGTTAATAATGTCTGAGTGCTGGAGTGTGGCCCCTGGCTATCTGTTAATAATGTCTGAGTGCTGGAGTGTGGCCCCTGGCTATCTGTTAACAATGTCTGAGTGTTGGAGTGTGGCACCTGGCTATCTGTTAATAATGTCTGAGTGTTGGAGTGTGGCCCCTGGCTATCTGTTAATAATGTCTGAGTGCTGGTGTGTGGCCCCTGGCTATCTGTTAATAATGTCTGAGTGTTGGAGTGTGGCCCTGGCTATCTGTTAATAATGTCTGAGTGCTGGAGTGTGCCCTGGCTATCTGTTAATGATGTCTGAGTGTTGGAGTGTGGCCCTGGCTATCTGTTAATAATGTCTTAGTGCTGGAGTGTGGCCCTGGCTATCTGTTAATAATGTCTGAGTGTTGGAGTGTGGCCCCTGGCTATCTGTTAATAATGTCTGAGTGCTGGGGTGTGGCCCCTGGCTATCTGTTAATAATGTCTGAGTGCTGGAGTGTGGCCCCTGGCTATCTGTTAATAATGTCTGAGTGTTGGAGTGTGGCCCCTGGCTATCTGTTAATGATGTCTGAGTGTTGGAGTGTGGCCCCTGTCTATCTGTTAATAATGTCTGAGTGTAGGAGTGTGGCCCCTGGCTATCTGTTAATGATGTCTGAGTGTTGGAGTGTGGCCCCTGGCTATCTGTTAATAATGTCTGAGTGCTGGGGTGTGGCCCCAGGCTATCTGTTAATAATGTCTGAGTATTGGAGTGTGGCCCCTGGCTATCTGTTAATAATGTCTGAGTGCTGGAGTGTGGCCCCTGGCTATCTGTTAATAATGTCTGAGTGTTGGAGTGTGGCCCCTGGCTATCTGTTAATAATGTCTGAGAGCTGGAGTGTGGCCCCTAGCTATCTGTAAATAATGTCTGAGTGCTGGAGTGTGGCCCCTGGCTATCTGTTAATAATGTCTGAGTGTTGGAGTGTGGCCCCTGGCTATCTGTTAATAATGTCTGAGTGCTGGGGTGTGGCCCCTGGCTATCTGTTAATAATGTCTGAGTGCTGGAGTGTGGCCCCTGGCTATCTGTTAATAATGTCTGAGTGTTGGAGTGTGGCCCCTGGCTATCTGTTAATGATGTCTGAGTGTTGGAGTGTGGCCCCTGGCTATTTGTTAATAATGTCTGACTGCTGGGGTGTGGCCCCAGGCTATCTGTTAATAATGTCTGAGTGTTGGAGTGTGGCCCCTGGCTATCTGTTAATAATGTCTGAGTGCTGGAGTGTGGCCCCTGGCTATCGATTTATAATGTCTGAGTGTTGGAGTGTGGCCCCTGGCTATCTGTTAATGATGTCTGAGTGTTGGAGTGTGGCCCCTGTCTATCTGTTAATAATGTCTGAGTGTAGGAGTGTGGCCCCTGGCTATCTGTTAATGATGTCTGAGTGTTGGAGTGTGGCCCCTGGCTATCTGTTAATAATGTCTGAGTGTTGGAGTGTGGCCCCTGGCTATCTGTACATTTTAAAAACAAGAAAATGGTGCCTTCTGCATAGCTTAATATAAGGAATTTTAAATGGTTTACTTCTACTTTTGATACTTCAGTATATTTAAGCAATTGCATGTACTTTTGATACTTAAGATTATTTAAAACCAAATACTTTTAGACTTCTACTCAAGTAGTATTTTACTGGGTGACTTTCACTTTTACTTGAGTAACTTTCTTTTAAGGTATCTTTTAAGGTACTTTTACGGAAGTGTAAAAATTGGCTAATTGGCTAACGCCAAGACAGATACTGTCACTACAACGCCAAGACAGATACTGGCACTACATTGCCAAGACAGACACTGTCACTACATTGCCAAGACAGATACTGTCACCACAATGCCAAGACAGACACTGGCACTACAACGCCAAGACAGATACTGTCACTACAACGCCAAGACAGATACTGGCACTACATTGCCAAGACAGACACTGTCACTACATTGCCAAGACAGATACTGTCACCACAATGCCAAGACAGACACTGGCACTACAACGCCAAGACAGATACTGGCACTACAATGCCAAGACAGACACTGGCACTACATTGCCAAGACAGACACTGTCACTACATTGCCAAGACAGATACTGTCACCACAATGCCAAGACAGACACTGGCACTACAACGCCAAGACAGATACTGGCACTACAATGCCAAGACAGACACTGGCACTAAAACGCCAAGACAGATACTGTCACTACAACGCCAAGACAGACACTGGCACTACCATGCCAAGACAGACACTGGCACAACAATGCTAAGACAGACACTGTCACTAAAACGCCAAGACAGACACTGTCACTAAAACGCCAAGACAGACACAGTCACTAAAACGCCAAGACAGACACAGTCACTACAACGTCAAGACAGACACTGGCACTACAACGCCAAGACAGATCCTGTCACTGCCTTGCCAAGACAGACACTTAATAAATATGGAACCAGGTAGCGTAGAGTCCATAGGGAAATCAACATTAAATCTACAGGATATTTAAACAACACACCACCCTGTCCTCACAGCACCCTGTCTTCACAGCACCCTGTCTTCACAGCACCCCGTCCTCACAGCACCCCGTCCTCCCGGCTCCCTGTCCTCACAGCACCCTGTCCTCACGGCACACTGTCCTCACGGCACACTGTCCTCACGGCACCCTGTCCTCACGGCACCCTGTCCTCACGGCACACTGTCCTCACGGCACCCTGTCTTCACGGCACCCTGTCTTCACGGCACCCTGTCCTCCCAGTTCCCTGTCCTCCCGGCACCCTGTCCTCACGGCACCCTGTCTTCACAGCACCCTGTCCTCACAGCACCCTGTCTTCACGGCACCCTGTCTTCACAGCACCCTGTCTTCACAGCACCCTGTCCTCCCAGTTCCCTGTCCTCACAGCACATTTTATTTTACCGTACCTTGTTTCCTAATCAGCTTACATATTGGACACAGCTTTCGTTAGAGAGTTCTCCCTTTTCTCTCAACTCTATCAGACCTTTACCTGCCCTCTATTGATCTCATCTCAGCACAGCACCACTGTCTCATTTACTCCGCACCTCTACTCACATCTAACCGATTCAAATATGTAGTATACTTAGCTCAGCACAGCAACACACCACCGTTTAATTCACAATACATTAGCTTACCTCTTGAGTTCATTTGACCTTTTATTTAGGCAGGGGGAGTCCCGTTTAGGCCAAAGAGGCCTGCTCCGCTAAGAGCAGCAGAAAAAAAAAAAATTCAATCAAAAATAGGAGAAAAAAACCCGTCTTGGAGAGAAAGGCTAGTGGTGAGACTACTGCTTTATGTTGTTATGGAGTCGTGGCATTAAGACTGTCCTGATACTACTGGACCACTTAACATTACAGTGATCTCGTTACTACGTCGTTATTCAGGTCGTACAGTTCAGTACAGCTACCCCAGCTACCTCAGCTACCTCAGCTACCTCAGCTACCCCAGCTACCTCAGCTACCTCAGCTACCTCAGCTACCCCAGCTACCTCAGCTACCTCAGCTACCTCCGCTACCCCAGCTACCTCCGCTACCCCAGCTACCTCCGCTACCCCAGCTAGCTCAGCTACCTCAGCTACCTCAGCTACCCCAGCTACCTCAGCTACCTCAGCTACCCCAGCTACCTCAGCTACCTCAGCTACCTCAGCTACCCCAGCTACCTCAGCTACCCCAGCTACCTCAGCTACCTCCGCTACCCCAGCTACCTCCGCTACCCCAGCTAGCTCAGCTACCCCAGCTACCTCAGCTACCTCAGCTACCTCAGCTACCTCAGCTACCCCAGCTACCTCAGCTACCTCAGCTACCCCAGCTACCTCAGCTACCTCAGCTACCCCAGCTACCCCAGCTTGCTCTCCCTCGACCAACACTAGCGTGTTCTATTATCCCTAATACAAACACAGGGTAATTTTGATACTTTCCCTAAGTAGTGCACTATATATGTATGGAATAGGGGGGCCATTTGGCAGGCAACAACAGCCCCATTCCCTGTGTCCAGGAAGAGATGAATGTGGGATATAACGGTGTCAGCCTGAGCTCCTAATGGTGGTCTTTACAGACGTTGTGAAAAACACTGGCCACAGCAGGCAGTGTGTGTGTCCATGAGCACCACAGGGAGGAATGCAGTGGTGTAGGGTGTGTGTGTGTGCGTGCGTGCGTGTGAATGTGTGTATGTGTGTGTATGTGTATGTGTGTGTGTGTGTGAATGTCTATGTGTATGTGTGTGTGTGTGAGTGTCTATGTGTGTGTCTATGTGTGTGTGTGTCTATGTGTGTGTGCACACGCTTGCTGTACGTGTGTGTTTTTATAAATCCCAGCGATGACTGGAACAGGATGCAGTAATGTCATTTATAAGATATTCCTCTTGTGATTCATGAAAAATACTTTAAGTCAACTTGACAATCTGCTGCCCCTGTTTTCAGGCCGTCGGTACGTCCCTACAGATGTAGGATGTTAATTTGATCACTCTTCTGTTGCTGATAATTTTCCTGCAAATGTGTAGTGTATTAGAACGTGGAGTGTATCATCTAGGACTGTGTCTGACACTCTACTTCCTAATGGATTAGCAGTACTTTTTATCAGAGGCCCTGGTCAAAAGGAGTCCCCTACATAGGGAATAGGGTGCATGGGCCCTGGTCAAAAGTAGTGCCCTATATTGTGTCCTACTTAGGGAATTGGGTGCCAGCTCAGACTCACCCTGCTGTCCAGTCTGATCAAAGGTTAACCAGAGGTTCTTATTAACTCAATATTTGAAGCAAGTCCTGCTCTGCTCCACTTCTTGTTTGTTTGTTTACTTATTTATATTTGTTTTTCCAAGGCTACTCTCGTTCCCTGCTAAGTGAACGTTTCTTTCTTCTTTCGCCCCCATCAGCAGATATGAGCTAAATCATCCCCTCAGGGAACCAACTAGGTCATGTAGTTAGTGTGTTTGTTAGGTCCCAAATGGCACCCTATTCCCTACATGGTGCACTACCGTATGGGCCCCTAATCAAAAGTAGTGCACTATATAGGGAATAGGGTTCCATTTGCTCCTCTTGCCTGACTCAGACTGGATGGAAATAGCACCTTGGTTTCTCTTATATATATATATATATATTTTTTTTTTTATTTTAACTCCCAAGTACTTTTTTTGAATACAGCTAATAGACTTCCCAAGATACTTGACAGTGTTTTAATGGCAAGATTGAAATCTAACAGCGCGTATAAGTGGCGTGTTTTAAACCTGTACTGTACTTTACATAGTTCATGTGGTGAATAATGAGGACTTTGTACTGTGGAATTATCATGAAGACTTTAATGTACCACGCCTTTAATTTGAGTTAATTTGCATTTCTATCCCATAAAAAAAAAAAAAAAAGACCAAGGATTATCAAGTGGTCAAATTATATTATTTTATATTATAAGGATCTTCTCCTCTAGCTAGATAAGGTAAATGGGCTTTGGAAAATGGATGACAAATACAATGTTCCATTATGTACATACTGCTATTTTAACTTTAACCATGACGTATAAAATCTTATACGCTTATAAGTGGTGTGTTTTAAACCTACACTGTACTTTACATAGTTAATTGGGGGGGGATAACGAGGACTTTTTACCGTGGAATTATCGTGAGGACTTTAACGCAGCAGCGGCACTGTTCAATTTCTGACGTAAAATAGTAAATGTGCCACTTCAAACAGAGTCCACAAAGTAGTTCCATGTGGCGCAGTACGAAAAGGATCCCTGGTTTGAGATGAGATGTGGTAGACGCGTTGGGAACACTCTAAACATCATGGCTTGACCAGGACCTGGTCCTAAGTTGTGGACTAAATAGGGAACAGGGTACCATTTGTAGATACCACTCATGATACATATGGAAGGTGTAGGATGGCTAATTAGCTATAAAGTCAAAGTTAAAACAAAAAAGTCACCATTATTAGTCAGTTGTACAACCCGAATGCCTTCAACTGAAATGTGTCTTCCGTATTTAACCTTGATCGACATCCACGGCGCCCGGGGAACAGTGGGTTTAACTGCCTTGTTCAGGGGCAGAACGACAGATTTTTTTTTACCTTGTCAGCTCGGGGATTCAAACTCGCAACCCTCCGGTTACAAGTCCAACACTCTAACCACTAGGCTACCTGCCACCCCTATATATATTAGGTTAGAGTCTCAGGTAGTACTAAACACTGAAATGTAAAACCACAGAATTATAACGGAATGAACAGAAGTAAGAATATTACGTTTCAGTGTTACTGCTATGTAACCCAGAGAAAATGACTTAAAGTACATCAATTAACCCCCAAAACATTACAACTGTTTATAGTCATAGAGTTAATTAAAAAGTCTAATTGGATGGAAAACATATTTTAATATACTGTAGCAAATAGAAAAAACTATTCTAGATTAGAACATGCCTTTACGCTATTCAAGTATTACAGAAGTATGAAGGCTGCTCAGTCCAAACTGAAAAACGCAACCTAATTTAGAGTTAATTAAAATTCCGCTAATTGGAATTAGAATTTTTTATAAACATATTTATTTTTTGTATTTCTTTTAATACTGTATGACTGTTATTATTCTTTTTTTACAGAGATCCTCAACAATCTAGAAGACAGGAAGATGTGTAACAAGTGTTGCTGTGTTCTGAAAAAAAAAAACACAGAAAATGGGGAAGTCTGCTGAATTCAAAACGGTTCCAAATCGCGACAGGAAATAGCATTTCCCTCTCAGAGTCAATAACAAGAGAAAAACAAACAATAAAAATAAAAAAAATCCAGCACTTTGATCATTGAAAATTAAATGAATTTGATTATTTAGGCAATAGGCATCATTACAAGATATTAAAGAGTGCAATTCATTTAACTCTCCATAGAAATGTTCCAAATCAAATAAATGCAAACAGATGCAGGTCTATAACCACTGGAGTAGACTACAGTTCAGTTGTATTGCAACCACATAGTGTTGTCTCATTGGAGGGGGACAGAGCGGGTAGATCTGTAAGAGAAGGCTCGTATAATGACTGAACTACCGAACCCTGATGAAGACAGGCTCGTTATGTTATACCACTATTGCATCTGAGCTCCTAGAGTGTGAGGCTCTCCTAGCCAGCAACTCTCCTAAACAGGTGTGTTTTTCTTTCGCCTCTGGTAAATTGACTTGTAACATCATTGCAACATCAATCCACTCTGGGTACTGGTAGAGTCACTCTGGCTACTGGTAGAGTCACTCTGGCTACTGGTAGAGTCACTCTGGCTACTGGTAGAGTCACTCTGGCTACTGGTGGAGTCACTCTGGGTACTGGTGGAGTCACTCTGGGTACTGGTGGAGTCACTCTGGCTACTGGTGGAGTCACTCTGGCTACTGGTGGAGTCACTCTGGCTACTGGTGGAGTCCCTCTGGCTACTGGTAGAGTCCCTCTGGCTACTGGTAGAGTCCCTCTGGCTACTGGTAGAGTCCCTCTGGCTACTGGTAGAGCCCCTCTGGCTACTGGTAGAGCCCCTCTGGCTACTGGTAGAGCCACTCTGGGTACTGGTAGAGCCACATTGGGTACTGGTGGAGTCACTCTGGGTACTGGTGGAGTCACTCTGGGTACTGGTGGAGTCACTCTGGGTACTGGTGGAGTCACTCTGGGTACTGGTGGAGTCACTCTGGCTACTGGTGGAGTCCCTCTGGCTACTGGTAGAGTCCCTCTGGCTACTGGTAGAGTCCCTCTGGCTACTGGTAGAGTCCCTCTGGCTACTGGTAGAGTCCCTCTGGCTACTGGTAGAGTCCCTCTGGCTACTGGTAGAGCCCCTCTGGCTACTGGTAGAGCCACTCTGGGTACTGGTAGAGCCACTCTGGGTACTGGTAGAGCCACTCTGGGTACTGGTAGAGCCACTCTGGGTACTGGTAGAGCCACTCTGGGTACTGGTGGAGTCACTCTGGGTACTGGTAGAGCCACTCTGGGTACTGGTAGAGCCACTCTGGGTACTGGTAGAGCCACTCTGGGTACTGGTAGAGCCACTCTGGGTACTGGTAGAGCCACTCTGGGTACTGGTAGAGCCACTCTGGCTACTGGTAGAGTCCCTCTGGCTACTGGTAGAGCCCCTCTGGCTACTGGTAGAGCCCCTCTGGCTACTGGTAGAGTCCCTCTGGCTACTGGTAGAGCCACTCTGGGTACTGGTGGAGTCACTCTGGGTACTGGTGGAGTCCACTCTGGCTACTGGTGGAGTCACTCTGGGTACTGGTGGAGTCACTCTGGCTACTGGTGGAGTCACTCTGGCTACTGGTAGAGTCCCTCTGGCTACTGGTAGAGTCCCTCTGGCTACTGGTAGAGTCCCTCTGGCTACTGGTAGAGTCCCTCTGGCTACTGGTAGAGCCCCTCTGGCTACTGGTAGAGCCACTCTGGGTACTGGTAGAGCCACTCTGGGTACTGGTAGAGCCACTCTGGGTACTGGTAGAGCCACTCTGGGTACTGGTAGAGCCACTCTGGGTACTGGTAGAGCCACTCTGGGTACTGGTAGAGCCACTCTGGGTACTGGTAGAGCCACTCTGGGTACTGGTAGAGCCACTCTGGGTACTGGTAGAGCCACTCTGGGTACTGGTAGAGCCACTCTGGGTACTGGTAGAGCCACTCTGGGTACTGGTAGAGCCACTCTGGGTACTGGTAGAGCCACTCTGGGTACTGGTAGAGCCACTCTGGGTGCTGGTAGAGCCACTCTGGGTACTGGTAGAGCCACTCTGGGTACTGGTAGAGCCACTCTGGGTACTGGTAGAGCCACTCTGGGTACTGGTAGAGCCACTCTGGGTACTGGTAGAGCCACATTGGGTACTGGTGGAGTCACTCTGGGTACTGGTAGAGCCACTCTGGGTACTGGTAGAGCCACTCTGGGTACTGGTAGAGCCACTCTGGGTACTGGTAGAGCCACTCTGGGTACTGGTAGAGCCACTCTGGGTACTGGTAGAGCCACATTGGGTACTGGTAGAGCCACTCTGGGTACTGGTAGAGCCACTCTGGGTACTGGTAGAGCCACTCTGGGTACTGGTAGAGCCACATTGGGTACTGGTAGAGTCACTCTGGCTACTGGTAGAGCCACATTGGGTACTGGTAGAGTCACTCTGGCTACTGGTAGAGCCACATTGGGTACTGGTAGAGTCACTCTGGCTACTGGTAGAGCCACATTGGGTACTGGTAGAGTCACTCTGGCTACTGGTAGAGCCACATTGGGTACTGGTAGAGTCCCTCTGGCTACTGGTAGAGCCACATTGGGTACTGGTAGAGTCCCTCTGGCTACTGGTAGAGTCCCTCTGGCTACTGGTGGAGTCACTCTGGCTACTGGTAGAGTCCCTCTGGCTACTGGTGGAGTCACTCTGGCTACTGGTGGAGTCACTCTGGCTACTGGTAGAGTCCCTCTGGCTACTGGTGGAGTCACTCTGGCTACTGGTAGAGTCCCTCTGGCTACTGGTGGAGTCACTCTGGGTACTGGTGGAGTCCCTCTGGCTACTGGTGGAGTCACTCTGGCTACTGGTAGAGCCAAAGCGAGTGAGTCCATGTATTCAGTGTATCGGCTACATGTTCAGTTGGCATAGCTACATTTCTTCATTCCACCTTGGAGTTAATGAATTCATTTGAATATACAGTAATTGTCCAACAGATAGCTGGAACTAATAACGGAGAGGTGCATTGTGGGTTTCTCACACATAGCCTGCTAGTCTGTTTCTCTCTCTTATTTTAACTGTCCAGTTGTCCAACATTTCTTCAACATTCATTCAATCAATTCATTAACATTTATAGACTGTACTTTCCATGGTTTTAATCAACACATGACGAAATCATGTTGCCCAAATTGATAACACAAATAGTTCAATTCAGAGATCGATTTCTCCGTTATGCCTTAATAGGGCAGAAGTGAATAACATTAAAATATATATTTTTTGTTTTAAATAAGGATGCGAGAGACAGCTACACAAATCAAAGTACTGTGTGTTTACAGTTTCGACGTTTTTAGACTGTACGACATTTGATCTCTCAGTCTGTTTTCACACATGTTGCCTTTTCAATTCCTCCCACCCACCCAGGCCTTTGTAGCCTGTCGGCTGGGGAGCATTCAGAAAGAACTGTTCAGATCATACCAATCACGGTGTTGGTTACTAAGACAAATAGATCACGTCTATAGATTAACCCAAGGCTATAGGAATGAAGACAGCTACATCGTGCTTTATCTTCTTTATGGATTGAAACTAAGACACTCCACGAAGGATATGTGTTTTTTTTAAAGAGCAGTACAGGCTCATCTCCTTCTGCGGCCTGCAGTACCACAGACAGACAGAGGTTATAGAACACAGATGGATCTTCTGCGGCCTGCAGTACTACAGACAGACAGAGGTTATAGAACACAGATGGATCTTAGAGCAGTAGTCATGAGGCTCATCAATACTGGGGGAGTCTGCTGAATTCAAAATATGTGCATCCCAAATGGCACTCTACTCCCTATTTAGTGCACTTCTTCTGACCAGGGCTCAAAGGGATCTCATCAAAATTTAGTGCACTATATAGGAAATATGGGTTCAATTTGGGACGCAAAAGCCAGAAGGGAAGTCATCTGAATTCAATCCGTCTAAAACCACACTGCGTTAATCCTAGGTCAAGAATGCATGGTAGCCACAGCCTAGTGGACATAGACAGCTAAGGGAACAGCCTAGTGGACATAGACAGCTAAGGGAACCGCCTAGTGGACATAGACAGCTAAGGGAACAGCCTAGGGGACATAGACAGCTAAGGGAACAGCCTAGTGGACAGGGACAGCTAAGGGAACAGCCTAGTGGACAGGGACAGCTAAGGGAACAGCCTAGTGGACATACACAGCTACGGGTATATCCTAGTGGACAGGGACAGCTAAGGGAACAGCCTAGTGGGCAGGGACAGCTAAGGGAACAGCTTAGTGGACAGGGACAGCTAAGGGAACAGCCTAGTGGACATACACAGCTACGGGTATATCCTAGTGGACAGGGGCAGCTAAGGGAACAGCCTAGTGGACAGGGACAGCTAAGGGAACAGCCTAGTGGACATGGACAGCTAAGGGAACAGCCTAGTGGACATGGACAGCTAAGGGAACAGCCTAGTGGACATGGACAGCTAAGGGAACAGCCTAGTGGACACAGACAGCTAAGGGAACAGCCTAGTGGACATAGACAGCTAAGGGAACAGCCTAGTGGACATAGACAGCTAAGGGAACAGCCTAGGGGAAATAGACTGCTAAGGGAACAGCCTAGTGGACATAGAGAGCTAAGGGAACAGCCTAGTGGACATAGACAGCTAAGGGAAAAGCCTAGTGGACATAGACAGCTAAGGGAACAGCCTAGTGGACATATACAGCTAAGGGAACAGCCTAGTGGACAGGGACAGCTAAGGGAACAGCCTAGTGGACAGGGACAGCTAAGGGAACAGCCTAGTGGACATACACAGCTACGGGTATATCCTAGTGGACAGGGACAGCTAAGGGAACAGCCTAGTGGGCAGGGACAGCTAAGGGAACAGCTTAGTGGACAGGGACAGCTAAGGGAACAGCCTAGAGGACATACACAGCTACGGGTATATCCTAGTGGACAGGGGCAGCTAAGGGAACAGCCTAGTGGACAGGGACAGCTAAGGGAACAGCCTAGTGGACATGGACAGCTAAGGGAACAGCCTAGTGGACATGGACAGCTAAGGGAACAGCCTAGTGGACATGGACAGCTAAGGGAACAGCCTAGTGGACACAGACAGCTAAGGGAACAGCCTAGTGGACATAGACAGCTAAGGGAACAGCCTAGTGGACATAGACAGCTAAGGGAACAGCCTAGGGGAAATAGACTGCTAAGGGAACAGCCTAGTGGACATAGACAGCTAAAGGGAACAGCCTAGTGGACATAGACAGCTAAGGGAAAAGCCTAGTGGACATAGACAGCTAAGGGAACAGCCTAGTGGACATAGACAGCTAAGGGAACAGCCTAGTGGACATAGACAGCTAAGGGAAAAGCCTAGTGGACATAGACAGCTAAGGGAACAGCCTAGTGGACATAGACAGCTAAGGGAACAGCCTAGTGGACATGGACAGCTAAGGGAACAGCCTAGGGGACAGGGACAGCTAAGGGAACAGCCTAGTGGACATAGACAGCTAAGGGAACAGCCTAGTGGACATGGACAGCTAAGGGAACAGCCTAGTGGACAGGGACAGCTAAGGGAAAAGCCTAGTGGACAGAGACAGCTAAGGGAACAGCCTAGTGGACAAGGACAGCTAAGGGAACAGCCTAGGGAACAGGGACAGCTAAGGGAACAGCCTAGGGGACATAGACTGCTAAGGGAACAGCCTAGTGGACATAGACAGCTAAGGGAACAGCCTAGTGGACATAGACAGCTAAGGGAAAAGCCTAGTGGACATAGACAGCTAAGGGAACAGCCTAGTGGACATAGACAGCTAAGGGAACAGCCTAGGGGACATAGACAGCTAAGGGAACAGCCTAGTGGACATAGACAGCTAAGGGAACAGCCTAGTGGACAGGGACAGCTAAGGGAACAGCCTAGTGGACAGGGACAGCTAAGGGAACAGCCTAGTGGACATACACAGCTACGGGTATATCCTAGTGGACAGGGACAGCTAAGGGAACAGCCTAGTGGGCAGGGACAGCTAAGGGAACAGCTTAGTGGACAGGGACAGCTAAGGGAACAGCCTAGAGGACATACACAGCTACGGGTATATCCTAGTGGACAGGGGCAGCTAAGGGAACAGCCTAGTGGACAGGGACAGCTAAGGGAACAGCCTAGTGGACATGGACAGCTAAGGGAACAGCCTAGTGGACATGGACAGCTAAGGGAACAGCCTAGTGGACATGGACAGCTAAGGGAACAGCCTAGTGGACACGGACAGCTAAGGGAACAGCCTAGTGGACATAGACAGCTAAGGGAACAGCCTAGTGGACATAGACAGCTAAGGGAACAGCCTAGGGGAAATAGACTGCTAAGGGAACAGCCTAGTGGACATAGACAGCTAAGGGAACAGCCTAGTGGACATAGACAGCTAAGGGAAAAGCCTAGTGGACATAGACAGCTAAGGGAACAGCCTAGTGGACATAGACAGCTAAGGGAACAGCCTAGTGGACATAGACAGCTAAGGGAAAAGCCTAGTGGACATAGACAGCTAAGGGAACAGCCTAGTGGACATAGACAGCTAAGGGAACAGCCTAGTGGACATGGACAGCTAAGGGAACAGCCTAGGGGACAGGGACAGCTAAGGGAACAGCCTAGTGGACATAGACAGCTAAGGGAACAGCCTAGTGGACATGGACAGCTAAGGGAACAGCCTAGTGGACAGAGACAGCTAAGGGAACAGCCTAGTGGACAAGGACAGCTAAGGGAACAGCCTAGGGAACAGGGACAGCTAAGGGAACAGCCTAGGGGACATAGACTGCTAAGGGAACAGCCTAGTGGACAGAGACAGCTAAGGGAACAGCCTAGTGGACAAGGACAGCTAAGGGAACAGCCTAGGGAACAGGGACAGCTAAGGGAACAGCCTAGGGGACATAGACTGCTAAGGGAACAGCCTAGTGGACATAGACAGCTAAGGGAACAGCCTAGTGGACATAGACAGCTAAGGGAAAAGCCTAGTGGACATAGACAGCTAAGGGAACAGCCTAGTGGACATAGACAGCTAAGGGAACAGCCTAGTGGACATAGACAGCTAAGGGAACAGCCTAGTGGACATAGACAGCTAAGGGAACAGCCTAGTGGACATAGACAGCTAAGGGAACAGCCTAGTGGACATAGACAGCTAAGGGAAAAGCCTAGTTAGCTGTGATTAGTATGATGCTAGATATAGTTAGCTGTGGTTAGTATGATGCTAGATATAGTTAGCTGTGGTTAGTATGATGCTAGATATAGTTAGCTGTGGTTAGTATGATGCTAGATATAGTTAGCTGTGGTTAGTATGATGCTAGATATAATTAGCTGTGGTTAGTATGATGCTAGATATAATTAGCTGTTGTTAGTATGATGCTAGATATAGTTAGCTGTGGTTAGTATGATGCTAGATATAGTTAGCTGTGGTTAGTATGATGCTAGATATAGTTAGCTGTGGTTAGTATGATGCTAGATATAGTTAGCTGTTGTTAGTATGATGCTAGATATAATTAGCTGTTGTTAGTATGATGCTAGATATAATTAGCTGTTGTTAGTATGATGCTAGATATAGTTAGCTGTGGTTAGTATGATGCTAGCTCCAGTTAGCTGTGGTTAGTATGATGCTAGATATAGTTAGCTGTGGTTAGTATGATGCTAGATATAGTTAGCTGTTGTTATTATGATGCTAGATATAGTTAGCTGTGGTTAGTATGATGCTAGATATAGTTAGCTGTGGTTAGTATGATGCTAGATATAGTTAGCTGTGGTTAGTATGATGCTAGCTCCAGTTAGCTGTGGTTAGTATGATGCTAGATATAGTTAGCTGTGGTTAGTATGATGCTAGATATAGTTAGCTGTGGTTAGTATGATGCTAGATATAGTTAGCTGTGGTTAGTATGATGCTAGCTCCAGTTAGCTGTGGTTAGTATGATGCTAGATATAGTTAGCTGTTGTTAGTATGATGCTAGATATAGTTCGCTGTGGTTAGTATGATGCTAGATATAGTTAGCTGTGGTTAGTATGATGCTAGATATAGTTAGCTGTGGTTAGTATGATGCTATAGTTAGCTGTGGTTAGTATGATGCTAGATATAGTTAGCTGTGGTTAGTATGATGCTAGATATAGTTAGCTGTTGTTAGTATGATGCTAGATATAGTTAGCTGTGGTTAGTATGATGCTAGATATAGTTAGCTGTGGTTAGTATGATGCTAGCTCCAGTTAGCTGTGGTTAGTATGATGCTAGATATAGTTAGCTGTGGTTAGTATGATGCTAGATATAGTTAGCTGTGATTAGTATGATGCTAGATATAGTTAGCTGTGGTTAGTATGATGCTATAGTTAGCTGTGGTTAGTATGATGCTATAGTTAGCTGTGGTTAGTATGATGCTAGATATAGTTAGCTGTGGTTAGTATGATGCTAGATATAGTTAGCTGTTGTTAGTATGATGCTAGATATAGTTAGCTGTGGTTAGTATGATGCTAGATATAGTTAGCTGTGGTTAGTATGATGCTAGATATAGTTAGCTGTGGTTAGTATGATGCTAGATTTAGTTAGCTGTGGTTAGTATGATGCTAGATATAGTTAGCTGTTGTTAGTATGATGCTAGATATAGTTAGCTGTGGTTAGTATGATGCTAGATATAGTTAGCTGTGGTTAGTATGATGCTAGCTCCAGTTAGCTGTGGTTAGTATGATGCTAGATATAGTTAGCTGTGATTAGTATGATGCTAGATATAGTTAGCTGTGGTTAGTATGATGCTAGCTCCAGTTAGCTGTGGTTAGTATGATGCTAGATATAGTTAGCTGTGGTTAGTATGATGCTAGATATAGTTAGCTGTTGTTAGTATGATGCTAGATATAGTTAGCTGTGATTAGTATGATGCTAGATATAGTTAGCTGTGGTTAGTATGATGCTAGATATAGTTAGCTGTGGTTAGTATGATGCTAGATATAGTTAGCTGTGGTTAGTATGATGCTAGATATAGTTAGCTGTGGTTAGTATGATGCTAGCTCCAGTTAGCTGTGGTTAGTATGATGCTAGATATAGTTAGCTGTTGTTAGTATGATGCTAGATATAGTTAGCTGTGGTTAGTATGATGCTAGATATAGTTAGCTGTGGTTAGTATGATGCTAGATATAGTTAGCTGTTGTTAGTATGATGCTAGATATAGTTAGCTGTGGTTAGTATGATGCTAGATATAGTTAGCTGTGGTTAGTATGATGCTAGATATAGTTAGCTGTGGTTAGTATGATGCTATAGTTAGCTGTGGTTAGTATGATGCTAGATATAGTTAGCTGTGGTTAGTATGATGCTAGATATAGTTAGCTGTTGTTAGTATGATGCTAGATATAGTTAGCTGTGGTTAGTTTGATGCTAGATATAGTTAGCTGTGGTTAGTATGATGCTAGCTCCAGTTAGCTGTGGTTAGTATGATGCTAGATATAGTTAGCTGTGGTTAGTATGATGCTAGATATAGTTAGCTGTGATTAGTATGATGCTAGATATAGTTAGCTGTGGTTAGTATGATGCTAGATATAGTTAGCTGTGGTTAGTATGATGCTATAGTTAGCTGTGGTTAGTATGATGCTAGATATAGTTAGCTGTGGTTAGTATGATGCTAGATATAGTTAGCTGTTGTTAGTATGATGCTAGATATAGTTAGCTGTGGTTAGTATGATGCTAGATATAGTTAGCTGTGGTTAGTATGATGCTAGATATAGTTAGCTGTGGTTAGTATGATGCTAGATATAGTTAGCTGTGGTTAGTATGATGCTAGATATAGTTAGCTGTTGTTAGTATGATGCTAGATATAGTTAGCTGTGGTTAGTATGATGCTAGATATAGTTAGCTGTGGTTAGTATGATGCTAGCTCCAGTTAGCTGTGGTTAGTATGATGCTAGATATAGTTAGCTGTGATTAGTATGATGCTAGATATAGTTAGCTGTGGTTAGTATGATGCTAGCTCCAGTTAGCTGTGGTTAGTATGATGCTAGATATAGTTAGCTGTGGTTAGTATGATGCTAGATATAGTTAGCTGTTGTTAGTATGATGCTAGATATAGTTAGCTGTGATTAGTATGATGCTAGATATAGTTAGCTGTGGTTAGTATGATGCTAGATATAGTTAGCTGTGGTTAGTATGATGCTAGATATAGTTAGCTGTGGTTAGTATGATGCTAGCTCCAGTTAGCTGTGGTTAGTATGATGCTAGATATAGTTAGCTGTTGTTATTATGATGCTAGCTCCAGTTAGCTGTGGTTAGTATGATGCTAGATATAGTTAGCTGTGGTTAGTATGATGCTAGATATAGTTAGCTGTGGTTAGTATGATGCTAGATATAGTTAGCTGTGGTTAGTATGATGCTAGCTCCAGTTAGCTGTGGTTAGTATGATGCTAGATATAGTTAGCTGTGGTTAGTATGATGCTAGATATAGTTAGCTGTGATTAGTATGATGCTAGATATAGTTAGCTGTGGTTAGTATGATGCTATAGTTAGCTGTGGTTAGTATGATGCTAGATATAGTTAGCTGTGGTTAGTATGATGCTAGATATAGTTAGCTGTTGTTAGTATGATGCTAGATATAGTTAGCTGTGGTTAGTATGATGCTAGATATAGTTAGCTGTGGTTAGTATGATGCTAGATATAGTTAGCTGTGGTTAGTATGATGCTAGATATAGTTAGCTGTGGTTAGTATGATGCTAGATATAGTTAGCTGTTGTTAGTATGATGCTAGATATAGTTAGCTGTGGTTAGTATGATGCTAGATATAGTTAGCTGTGGTTAGTATGATGCTAGCTCCAGTTAGCTGTGGTTAGTATGATGCTAGATATAGTTAGCTGTGGTTAGTATGATGCTAGATATAGTTAGCTGTTGTTAGTATGATGCTAGATATAGTTAGCTGTGATTAGTATGATGCTAGATATAGTTAGCTGTGGTTAGTATGATGCTAGCTCCAGTTAGCTGTGGTTAGTATGATGCTAGATATAGTTAGCTGTGGTTAGTATGATGCTAGATATAGTTAGCTGTATTTAGTATGATGCTAGATATAGTTAGCTGTGATTAGTATGATGCTAGATATAGTTAGCTGTGGTTAGTATGATGCTAGATATAGTTAGCTGTGGTTAGTATGATGCTAGATATAGTTAGCTGTGGTTAGTATGATGCTAGCTCCAGTTAGCTGTGGTTAGTATGATGCTAGATATAGTTAGCTGTTGTTATTATGATGCTAGCTCCAGTTAGCTGTGGTTAGTATGATGCTAGATATAGTTAGCTGTTGTTATTATGATGCTAGCTCCAGTTAGCTGTGGTTAGTATGATGCTAGATATAGTTAGCTGTTGTTATTATGATGCTAGCTCCAGTTAGCTGTGGTTAGTATGATGCAGGAGTAGAGGTTTTGCTGATAGAGGCCTTTAGCAGATGAAATATGAAAGAGAGAATGATTCAAAGTAGAAGAGAAGTAGTTGTTTCTTTTTTTCTCCACAAACTCTGTCCACACACACTATTTGTGAGACAGTGTGTGTGTGTGTGTGTCTTCTTCCTGTCATACTTACTTGTCTGTTATTTTTGTGAGGCGAGCTCTAATTTATTGTCAACAACTACACTACGGTGAACAGACTCAAAATGTGCTGCTTTCTACAGTTTTATACTGTATTTTTCAGTGGTGCAATGAACGCAAGAATGAAGCAATTGTCTCATTGTTTTCAGATTCCATATCTCTCACAAAGTCCGTCCCAAATGGCACTCTATTCCCTTTGGGACCTGATCAAAAGTAGTGCACTAAATATGGAATAGGGTGCCACCCTTGTCAAAAGTAGTGCACTAAACGTCGAATAGGGTGCCACCCTGGTCAAAAGTTGTGCACTTAATATGGAATAGGATGCCACCCTGGTCAGAAGTTGTGCACTAATTATGGAATAGTGTGCCAACCTGGTCTAAAGTAGTGTACTAAATATGGAATAGGGTGCCATTTGGAACGTATACACAGTCTGCATGTTCCAGAATCCCTGCTGCATGTCGAGACCATTAATCACGCAGATGGAAATTAAACCTGTATGGCTTCACACGGAGTACAAATGGTATATTCTTCACACAGAGTGAGTGGATAAATGTTTGACACCTCTCGGGAACATTTCACTTTCTCACCGAAAAAGAGAAATCAAAATGAAACAAGGAGAAAGTGAAAGCCTGAATAAATGTAAATCCTGATTGATTTTGTCTCTTTGTTTACCTTTTTGATTGTGTTATTTGGGAGATGTGAAGATGCCCAGGGCACTGAGTAAACGGTTTACAGTACGAGTCTGGAAATAATGTTTGCGCACCTCTGACAAGGTTAATTAAAGCTGCATCCTGTCTTCCTAATGCGCACCTTCTTTGCCTCGATGAAAGGCAAAGCAAAACAAAAGTTTCTAATGAAGTGGTCTGGAGTCTTAGTCAGGGTACCTAAATTAACTTTTCATCAACGCTTTTAGTTTTTCACTTTGGCACTAATTTCAGAAACTTGATGTGATTTTGTCAAAACTCACAACCGATGATCAAAAAGCACATTTTTCTAAACTTATTTTTCAATACGACACAACTTAACAACAAAGTATTACCATTTCAAAATGTAATTCACACATTACGTCTGAGATGACTGTCTATTCATTTCATTACAACGATCTAACCATCAACTGATACAACTGCACGTAATGCTAAGTAGCTGTTGCATTACTCTTCATGCAGAGTTTTATGGAAACTGACGAACAATATTCCATGTTTAGATCATGAAAGGTTCAGGATAACGAGATCCATTGACACCAATTACCGTGGAACGTTGACCAAGTGGACTACATTATCTATGGACGTAATAGATCATCATTCTTTATCAAACACTGTTTCTATGGTCCCATGTGTGGCTTTTCCAGACCATGTTTTCAGATTTGACATTACTGTACACTCACCGGCCACTTTATTAGATACACCTATCCAGTACTGCGTAGGACCCCCTTTTTTGCCTCCACAACAGCCTGCACACCAAACGGCTGTTAATTGAGCATTTGTGGCCTTTCTGTTAGCTTGAATGATTCTGGACATTCTCCTCTGACCTCTCTCGTTAACAAGGTGTTTCTGCCCACAGAACTGCCGCTCACTGAATGTGTTTTGTTTATCGCACCATTCTCTGTAAACTCTAGAGACTGTACTGCGTAAAAATCCCAGGAAGAGCAGCTGTTTCTGAGATCCTGGAACCACCAACAATTATACCACGATAAAAGTTGCTTAGATTTCGCATCTTGCCCGTTCTAATGTTTGGTCGAACAACAACTAAAGCTCTCTACTCTATATTCTCTATATATTAAGTTGCAGGCATCCACATGATTCGCTGTTTCGAAGGAGCAGGGTATTTGCGTTAACACGCAGGTGTACCGGTGAGTGAATGTATGCAGGCCCTTGTAGTTGCTTTTCAAATACTGTCAACTCGTTACTGATGATTGATTTCACATTTTTTGTGGTACGAGTATATAGTGAAATGAGTGGTATCCACCTACAACAACTTAGCGATAACATGGAGCTGTATAGTGAAATGAGTGGTATCCACCTACAACAACTTAGCGATAACATGGAGCTGTATAGTGAAATGAGTGGTATCCACCTACAACAACTTAGCGATAACATGGAGCTGTATAGTGAAATGAGTGGTATCCACCTACAACAACTTAGCGATAACATGGAGCTGTATAGTGAAATGAGGTATCCACCTACAACAACATAGCGATAACATGGAGCCGGCAGGTGATCCAGGTCACAGAGGTCAATCAGTGGGAGGAGGAAGACGAGGAAGACGTGGTGGTCAAAGGAATGGCAGGGGACAAGCACCCCTTCTGAGAGGTGGTCGTGGGCCTCGTTTGAGAGGTGTGGGGGGAACGTGGTAGGGGACAAGCACCCCTTCTGAGAGGTGGTCGTGGGCCTCGTTTGAGAGGTGTGGGGAACGTGGTAGAGGACAAGCACCCCTTCTGAGAGGTGTGGGGGGAACGTGGTAGAGGACAAGCACCCCTTCTGAGAGGTGGTCGTGGGCCTCGTTTGAGAGGTGTGGGGGGAACGTGGTAGAGGACAAGCACCCCTTCTGAGAGGTGTGGGGGGAACGTGGTAGAGGACAAGCACCCCTTCTGAGAGGTGGTCGTGGGCCTCGTTTGAGAGGTGTGGGGGGAACGTGGTAGAGGACAAGCACCCCTTCTGAGAGGTGGTCGTGGGCCTCGTTTGAGAGGTGTGGGGGGAACGTGGTAGAGGACAAGGCCACGGACCAAGACAGCGGCAGCAACAGCAAAGAGCATCCAATGAAATCCCAGCAATAGTTGTTGACCATGCCGTAAATCCTGGCATGACAACGACTGAGGCAGCTACGATGATTCAACCAAACCTCAGAAGATCAACCGTGGCCTCGATCGTCAGAACTTTCCGCAATGAGAACCGGTAAGTCTTCAGCAATGCACTAAACATTAGGCTACTCTCAATTGTCAAATGACTGTATGCCAATGTGTACCACAGAGTAGGTGATGTGACTAAATGTGTTCTTACTGTAAATTTCCCTGCAGAATTGAGACTAGGCCAAATAAGGGAGGCAGAGGCAAAATTCTGACCAACAAGTGTGGGCTGTCGTCAATTTGGTTCGGGACAGAAACGATAATCGCCTTACAGAAATTCGGCAGCACATCTTGGACAATGACGACCTGTTCAACAATGTGGAAGGCATCAGTTTGCCGACTATTGCAGGCGTGCTGAAAAGGCACCAGGTGTCTCTAAAACAGCAATACCGTGTGCCTTCAGAAAGAAATGCAGAAAGAGTGAAGCAACTGAAGACTGAGTATGTTCAGGTATGTTCAGTTTCAAGATGCCTGTTTTGAAAAATAATGCTCAAATGGTGCAAGCATTGTTTTAGGCCCATCCACAATTTACCACCCTGTACTTACCCCCATACTCTCCTTTCCTTAACCCGACTGAGGAATCTTTCTCCACATGGAGGTGGGAGGTAAATGATAGGCGCCCTCACGAACAAGCCACTCTTCTCCAGGCCATGGATGTCGCATGCAATGACATCAGGCCTGGATTCGCCCGAAGATTCTTCCCAAGATGTTTGGCTAATGAAAACATCCAATGTGAGGTGGATGAGAACCTGTGGCCAACATCCACAAGACAGGGTGATGGAAATATACACTAAACAATCCTTTGTTTTGTTTTTTACAGTAAGCCAGGTGAGGAACACTGCAGTTGAAGTTTTACTGTAGTTCTCTTCTTTTTTGTAGCTAATTATTTTTGCTTTGATTCAAAGAAATGTGATTTTATTGTATTTCATCAATACATTTCAGATTTTGTTCAATGATTCAACTGTGTCTGTAGTTCTCTCCCCTAGTCCTTTTACAGTGATGCATTTATACGCGCAGTACCATAACTGTCTCGATCTTCAGTATGGACAGACCAAGGCGCAGCGAGGCATCCAGTATACATGTTTATTTAACAACGAAACACACGTAACTGGGCAAAATAACAAAATGAACGAAACGAGTATCGTAACATATAACATAGACAGACAACACGAACAAAGCTATGTCTAAACAATAACCCACAAAACCTAAATGAAAACCCCAAACATATATGGTTCCCAATTAGAGACGACACACAGCTGCCTCTAATTGGGAACCATTACCCCAACATAGAAATAGAACACCTAGAACTCAAACCTACACCAAAAACGAAACCTAAACACGCCAGCCTAAAACTCTGGCCTGGACGTGACAGTACCCCCCCAAAGGCGCGGACTCCGACCGCGCCACCCAAAAGTCCATGGGGGGGTCTTCGGGTGGGTCTTTTGATCCCAGGTGGTGGCTCCTGTGCTGGCCGTGCTGGTCCGAAGTCACGCACCGGAGGCCCTGGGCCATTTGCTGGACTGGGGACCCTCACTGGCGGCTCCGGACCGGGGACCCTCACTGGCGGCTCAGGACCGGGGACCCACACTGGCGGCTCAGGACCGGGGACCCACACTGGCGGCTCAGGACCGGGGACCCTCACTGGCGGACCTGGACAGGGGAAGCACACTGGCCCTCTGGTGCGGGGAGCAGGAACCGGCCGTACTGGGCTCATAACGCGCACTCTGGTGCGGGGAGCAGGAACTGGCCGTACTGGGCTCATAATGCGCACTCTGGCGCGGGGAGCAGGAACCGCCCGTACTGGGCTCATAACGCGCACTCTGGCGCGGGGAGCAGGAACTGGTCATACTGAGCTCATAACGCGCACTCTGGTGCGGGGAGCAGGAACAGGACGTGCTGGGTTCACGACGGGCACAGGGATCCTGGAGTGTGGAGCAGGGACTGGGCGTGCTGGACGCTCTAAGCGCACAGGGGGCCTGGTGCGCGGAGCCGGACGTGCTGGATCCACTACACGAACAGGGATCCTGGAGCGTGGAACAGGGACAGGATGTACTGGATCCACAACACACACAGGAGACCTGATGCGTATAGCCGACACCCCTCTCCCAGGTTGTTCACTCATCCTGGCTTCACCAATGAGGGGAGCTGGAATGTCGTGCACCGGGTTGTGCGCGTGAACAGGAGACACCGCAGCACGCAGAGCCGGCGCAGGATATTTCGGTCCCAACAGGCGCACTGGAGACCTGGCGCGCAGAGCCTGCACCACTCCTCTAGGCTGCACACTCACCCTAGCCCGACAGATGAGTGGCGCTGGAATTTTGCGCACCGGCCTATGCATGCGCACTGGAGATACCGTGCGCACAACAGCATAGCACAGTGTCTGCTCAGTACGACGCACCCTCCAACGCTCCCTCCAAAGAGCACGAGGAGTTGGCTCAGGAGTCCCTCCTGAACCGACCAACCTCCTCGTGTGCCCCCCCCCCAAAAACGTTTTTTGGGGCTGCCTTTCGGGCTTCCGTGCCAGGCGAGTTCCAATGAACTTTTCTCTCTCCCTGGAGCGACGATAATCCTCCAGCTGAGACCATGGTCCTTTTCCCCTCCAAAATCTCCTCCCAAGTCCAATGTTACCGAGTCTCTCGCTGCTTGGTCTTCTTATGGTGGGTTATTCTGTCTCGATCTTCAGTATGGACAGACCAAGGCGCAGCGAGGCATCCAGTATACATGTTTATTTAACAACGAAACACACGTAACTGGGCAAAATAACAAAATGAACGAAACGAGGATCATAACATAGACTGACAACACGAACAAAGCTATATCTAAACAATAACCCACAAACCCCTAGTGAAAACCCCAAACATATATATGGTTCCCAATTAGAGACAACGACACACAGCTGCCTCTAATTGGGAACCATTACCCCAACATAGAAATAGAACACCTAGAACTCAAAAAACCCTACACCAAAAACGAAACCTAAACACGCCAGCCTAAAACTCTGGCCTGGACGTGACAATAACGAAACATCTATCACATATTTTGTCCTACACTATTTAATGATTGTACAACTAGACAGTGAAACTATCAGTATATTGTGTGTGGGTGATCTAAATTAACGTTCCTGTTGTATTTCATGATTAATTAGTTATTTGAACCAATGATTCTGCAAGTGCAAGGTTTATTTAAAGATATGAATGCACAACGCAATGTTTTGATCATTGGACAGCTTGTGTTACAAGTGATTGAGTTTTGTTTCTGGAGTGCTATGTGGTGCAGGTGTGTGTGTGTGTGTGTGTGTGTTAGTGTGAGTGTGTGTTAGTGTGTGTATGTGTGTGTTAGTTTGTGTGTGTGTGTGTGTGTGTGTGTGTGAGAGAGAGAGAGTGTGTGTGTGTTAGTGTGTGTTTCCCTACAGAGATGTGTGTTTATCTTACTGTCTTCCTCACAGAACCAGGTAATTAGTGGAATGAGAGACACAACATTCTGAATCACAGAATTACAGATAACGCTCAGTTTATTTCTCCGGGTTAATAAGTACTGAAAAGGACCTACATTTTGTATTTTGAAAGGAGACTACACTCAAGCCTGTTTCCAAATATAACATAAAATATTTTATGTATTTAAAGATGAGAGAATGTTCATCAGCTTCCTACACGTGTCAATAAACATTGGAAGTTCAGTTTTATAATGTCAATGACTGGCTGCATATTTCCCCCTCCATAGTTCAAAGTGTTCCGCATATTTAACATAGAACCCACCATGTATTCCTGAACACAGAAGGTTTTTTTTCGTAACAGAAATACAAAAAAAACATAATGACTTTATATTTGCTCTGTGTCATTTCAGCCCGTTTCCTTTCGCGTGTGTGCGTGTGTGTGTGTGTGTGTGTGTGCGCGTGTGTGTGCATGTGTGCGTGTGTGCGTGTGTATATGTGTGTGTGTCTGCGTGTGTGCGCGCGTGTCTGTGTGTGTGTGTAGTCTTTGGGCTGTTGAAGTTATTTGCTGTAAATGTCACTTGGGACGCTGAGTGACAAAATAATGACAACCTTTGTTTGAGGCAAGGCAATTTCCCAGAATTCAATGAGCAGGATGTGTGAGGCAAACAATATGTGCACTTACCTCCAGATTGGTCTCCGTGGCGATAGCCGCCTGACACATTTCTCAGAATGTGTTCAGACAAATGGACTGAAGCTCTCTCGCTCTCTATCACTCTCCTCTCTCTCTCTCTCCCTCTGCTCTCTCCCTTTGTTGTTCTCCCTCTCTCCTTTCCTCTCCTCTCTTGCCCTCTCTCTCCTCTCGGAAATGGAAGGCTGAGAAACGTAACATAGATACAGGTGGTTCACAGATGGTCCTCTCAAACCATTTCCTCTTTCTGTTTCTGTATGTAATTACGTTTCCATTACTTTATTGTCGTAGTGGACAGAAAGACACAGTGTCCAGTAAATTATATAAAATGGACATGTAGTAACTTGAAATTCCAAGCCTTTTTGTTGAAGCTTTTACAGTATCTAAAGACCATTTAACTGTATCTAAAGGCCATTTTACTGTATCTAAAGACTATATTACTGTATCTAAAGACTATATTACTGTATCTAAAGAAGCTTTTACTGTATCTAAATAGTCTTTTACTGTATCTAAAGAATATATTACTGTATCTAAATAGTCTTTTACTGTATCTAAAGTCTATATTACTGTATCTAAATAGTCTGACTGTATCTAAATAGTATTTGACTGTATCTAAATAGTCTTTTACTGTATCTAAAGAATATATTACTGTATCTAATGAAGCTTTTACTGTATCTAATGACTCTTTTACTGTATCTAATGACACTTTTACTGTATCTAAAGACTATTGTACTGTATCTAATGACTCTTTTACTGTATCTAAAGACTATTCTACTGTATCTAAAGACTATTCTACTGTATCTAAAGACTATTCTACTGTTTTTAAATAGTATTTTACTTTATCTAAAGACTATATTACTGTATCTACATAAGTTTTACAGTATCTAAAGACTATATTACTGTATCTAAAGACTATTGTACTGTATCTAAAGACTATTGTACTGTATCTAATGACTATTGCACTGTATCTAATGACTCTTTAACTGTATCTAATGACTATTGCACTGTATCTAATGACTCTTTAACTGTATCTAAAGACTATTATACTGTATCTAATGACTCTTTTACTGTATCAAATGAAGCTTTTACTGTATCTAAAGACTATTGTACTGTATCTAATGACTCGTTTACTGTATCTAAAGACTATTGTACTGTATCTAATGACTCATTTACTGTATCTAAAGACTTTTGTACTGTATCTAAAGACTATATTACTGTATCTAAAGAAGATACAGACGATAATATAGCAGCCATTTTACCTTACATTTTCCTCCTCTTCCTCCTCCTCCTCTTCCTCCTCCTCCTCCTTCTTCCTTCTTCACACCTGCAGACACGTGACACACGTGTTAATCACAGAGTCATTGAATAAAGTCAAGAGAATTACAGTAAAATGGATTTCCATTTCTACAGTAACACTATCTGAGTTTCTGCCCTCATCATGTCAAATATCAGCTGTATCGAGTTCTGATACGACAAATACACACACACACACACACACACACACACACACACACACACACACACACACACACACACACACACACACAGAGAAGTAGTGAGTTTTGACATGACAAATATGTGTCTCCTTTACGGTGTTATGTGACACCTCTCATCCTGTGAGGGGTTAGGGGTATTTGTGACAGAATGACAGGACTGTGAATACCCAGACATGATCATGCTAAACGACGACATGTTCTAACCACAGATACTGTCGGTACCAGTCTGTTCCTACACCAAGCT
>CM059789.1:2628804-2646304 GCA_030435695.1 Brachymystax lenok tsinlingensis
AATTATTTTAATTCCCAAGGGAAAGGTTTAGAAACAAAAAAACACATACACGTCCAATATACATTAACACACGAAACAGCAAATCCTCCATATCATTTATCTCATAAATGGACACAATACATCTGGGTCTCCCCGTCCTGTCCGTAGGGGTCCACCACCCTGCAGCGACCCCAACCCAACACACCCCACTCAGCTTTAGGATCTTAGTGAAACATGAATTATTGGTTCCGGGTGTGTTAGGCCAAGGTCAGAGTGACAACCCACAGGACGGCAGAGCCCAAGGGACAGGACTGAGCAACCCAGCAGCTAAGGATTGCCTAAATAGGTATTTCCTCTGATGTGGGCATGTTTTCAATACAGACTCCTTTAGTCGTACTGTATTCTATATAAGGCATCCAGACCTTATGAAAGTTGCCCAGTATACCCTTCATCTGGTAACAAATCACATCTAGTGATACAAAACTTAATATTGTGGGAGGATAACCAACCTTCCAATTAATGACAATGTATTTCTTAACCGCTATAAATGCTAGGCTACACAGTTTCTTCAGATAACAGTCTCCATTATCAACATTTTCAAGCAAACAAAAACAGGGAGAAGGGAGAATCTGTAGACATGCTGAGATACAAGAACATACTCTTGGCCAGAACTTAGCCAGACGTCACAAGACCATAACTTATGCAAATATTGTCCCTGTGTTGTGTTTTTCACCTCCAGCAGAGGAATGACATTTCTGAGTGCATGTAACTCAGTTTCACTGGCATATAGTACGTTCTATGGATGGTCTTAAACTGTAGTAATTTCTGTCTGAGATTATATGAACATGACTGGGCATTCAAACATATCTGTATCCATTCATCGTCATCAATAGCTTCTCCCAGGTCTTCCTCACATTTTTGTTTTTGCATGTTTTGTGTCATCGGAAAAAGCCTCTATCAACCCTTGAAACTGTTTGGAAATCAACTTTGGAGGTTTGACAGACTGTCTTAAAATAGCATCTGGATTGTCCGGTGTTTGCTGCTACACAGAGAATAAAGTGTTGTATCTGCGGAAATTCACCTCACCTCCGTCACAGACTGGTCTTCCCTGGCTGCCTGACCTCAGCACCATCACAGCCTGGTCTTCCCTGGCTACCTGACCCTACTGAGACCCCTGTCATCATTTGATCCTCCTAAAACGAGGCATGACAAAGAATTACCTTGGTGTACATTTATACATTGTATTATCCAAGAATATAATCAATGGTTCAATAATTGAAATTACCATTACTCTCAGATCCCAGACTGTAGCTTAACGCTTAAGCTGCTGTCCTGTAGCTGCTGTAGGCAGTGGTGGAAAGTACTTATAAATACTTTAAAGTACTACTTAAGTAGTTTTTTTGTGGTATCTGTACTTTACTTTACTACTTATACTGTTGACAACTTTTAATTTTACTTCACTACATTCCTAAAGAAAATACTGTACTTTTTACTCCGTACAGTTTCCCTGACACCTAAAAGTACTAGATACATTTTGAATGCTTAACAGGACAGGAAAATTGTCTAATTCACACATTTATCAAGAGAACATCCAAGGTCATCCCTAACGCCTCTGATTTGGCGGACTCACTAAACACAAATGCTTCGTTTGTAAATGATGTCTGAGTGTTGGAGCGTGCCCCTGGCTATCCATAAATACATTTAAAAAAGAAAATCATGCCGTCTGGTTTGATTTATATAAGGAATGTAATATTTAATATTTTTGATACTTAAGTATATTTTATCAATTACATTTACATTTTGATACTTAGGTCAATTTTAAACCAAATACTTTTAGACTTTCAACTCAAGTAGTATTTTACTGGGTGACCTTTTACTTGAGTCTTTTTCTATAAAAGTTTGTGTACTTTTACTAAAGTATGACAGTTGGGTACTTTTTCCACCACTGCCTGTAGTTCTACCCATCAAATCAAGATGGAACCTTGTATCTTTCATTAATATTGTTAATATTCTGCAGAATTCACCTGAGCACCGTAGACTGGTCTTCCCTGGCTGTCTGACCCTGCTGGACGCCTGTCACCATCTGATCCTGCTAAGACATGATGAGCGTAGTGCTGTGTACTCACTGCACTAGGAGGGCTGCATTCACTCAGGAATCATTGCAGCGTGGTCGACATTTTTCACGCTGCGGGTTGGAGCGGGACATATTTTTGTTATCCTACAGATTATTTTGAAACGGTCCTCTTTCTTCTTTGTATGTATTAGCCTACCTATTGCATTAAATTATCGTATTTTTCGCCTTATTCACACACTCGGAATTCACTGCCACAACTTCAGCAGCCTCCCTCTCCTAGTTGGGTGTGAGAGTTCAAGGCAGCCTACATGGGCGGAGAATCACGTGGCAGTTAACTTGAATATGAAATTAACTTAAATATAATTAGACTGTAGTTTACTACATTGTCTGTAAATAAATATTGATAATGGAAAGAAGTGGAGGGAACGCAACCAACGTGAATCGAAGTGCAATAAACAATTTTTTTTCATAATTGAAAGGGAAAAGGTACTATGGTACCTACTATGGTGACCACGGGTTAGGCTACTATGGTGACCACGGGTTAGGTTACTATGGTGACCACGGGTTAGGTTACTATGGTGACCACGGGTTAGGTTACTATGGTGACCACGGGTTAGGTTACTATGCTGAGCAAGCGTTGCGCCTTTTCATTTTCAATAAGTAATGATTACCCATTTATTTCTCTCTGCCTGCAAATCGTCCTCCTGAAAGGTAGGCTACATTCTATAGAATGTAGCCTGTGTCGCTGTCATCATTCTTGTTGCTTCCAGTTCAGTAGCCATACCTGTGAGATCAGGTGTGTGTGTGGTCTCAATCAAATCGATTAGGCTATCTTTCCAAGAAAATGCACTTCCTAATTAGGCTATATTGATCACCCATTTCTCCGTCTGGAAATCTACCTACTCCTTAATAAGGATTAGCCCCTTTTTTTTTCAAAATGTTCGCCTAAAATGACATACCTAAATCTACCTAAATACCTAAAATGACATACCTAACTGCCTGTAGCTCAGGACCTGAAGCAAGGACATGCATATTCTTGATACCATTTGAAAGGAAACACTTTGAAGTGTGTGGGGAAATGTGAAATGAATGTAGGAGAATATAACACATTAGATCTGGTAAAAGATAATACAAAGATAAAACATGCACAATATTCCATGTTAGGTGCAATTCAGTATATGTGCAAAGTTTTAGACTGATTCAATGAACCATTGCATTTCTGTTCAAAATGGGGGAGACACCGATCCTGTAGAGGTAGGCTATGAAAATAGCTCAAGAGAAGGTGCAAGTCTCTCCATATCTAGCATATTGGCTGGTATAGCCCAGTCATACAATATTAGGGCCTTGTGAGAATCTCTGGTAATTTCACCTATTTCTGAAGTTATTTTTGCGCATTTGATTTTGCCTGTAGGGCTCAAAATTGCTGGGACCATGGCTGGCAAGTGAGCTTCGTCACATAAGACTAAAATAACATTGTGCGACTGCGGTTGGGTTTGGGACCAGTTCTTGCAGTTGTTGGTGGGAGTCAGACAGAAAGCCCAGCGGGTGCAAGTTGGAGCGGGATGAAGAAATCGGTCCCGCAGACCTCTTGTCACGTACACTCCCTCTCCGGCCTCTAGGTCATCAGACTGCTGATTATCCCGGACACCTGTCACCATCGTCAAGCGGACCATCGCCTCACGACACTCACCTGGACTCCATCACCTCCTTGGTTATCTTCCCTGTATCTGTCACTCGCCTTGGTTCTTTCCTCAGGTGTTGTTGACCTTTTTTCATGTCTGTGCGTTGTTTGTGTTTCGTGTCGGTTGTTTTGTTTATTTGTTAAAACACTCACTGTACTTGCTTCCCGACTCTAAGCGCACTCGTTACACCTCTACTGTGCACCATGACAGTGAAGCCTGTAACATTAGAGCTGTTTATTACTGTGTCAGTGTGAAAATTAGGGAATTAGCTAGGGAAACTGTCAGATCAATGACGTTACGTTGCCATACGGACTAATAAAACTCACATTGCACTGAAAAAACGTCAGAATATCAATCTTCAATCGTTTGGCCGACGGTTTCACCATTTGATTCCTGGTTTAGTGTGATTGAGGCAAAAATAATAGCTAACGTTAGACAACTTTTGCCCAGCTCTCTCTCTAACGGTACATCAACTGGCGAAGTTAATTTACTTCTGAAACGGGACAAAACAAAGGCTACAAAACATTTCCATACAAATGCCAGCTGTTAGATTGTAATAACAGCCACCTCGTATCGCTATCTGACAGATTCAGTAACTAGAGGCTAGAACTGACATGGATGTGGTAGCTACTAGCTAGCGTAGGTTATTCATTCACCTCAGTCGAGAGGGGATGAAACACGTTACTACATGTCAGTCACAATACTAGCTCCAGCGCTGCGAAATAAACACTAGTTTAATTTTTTTCCCGGCTAAGTTAAACAGCAGTTACCTACAAAAATGGCAATTTCAGAATGTGGGGGGGACATGACCCCCGTCCCCTCCGTACCCAGTGAAAGTTGCGCCCCTGGATACGAGTATGTGCCATCCACTCCTAAACTGCACCCTATTCCCTATAGTGCACTGCTTTCGACGAGACCACATAAGGCTCCGGTCAAAAGTAGTGCACTTTATAGGGAATAGGATGCAGTTTGGATTGCAGACCTAACCGTTTGAATAGTTTGAAGAGTTCTACTTTGAATCAAAAACACTACATCAACTTTAATTTATGAGGTGTCTGGTTTTTGATTTATAGTCACGATGGAATAAAATCACCAGGCCCACTTCAAATTATTTGACGGATATTTCATTTTACATTTTCATCAAATCACTCTCGGAGGCCATATCTATAAAATGGAGAAATCACCAGAGCTGAGGACGTTGAGGTTCAGCTTCAGCAGCAGTCTGTGACTCTGCGTCCCAAATGGCACCCTATTCCTATGGGCCCTGGACAAAAGTAGTGCACTACATAGAGAATAGGGTGCCATTTTGGAGGTAGACTGTGGCTCCGTAACGCTGAGAGGATATGTAGCACCCTTCTGCTCTTTCTACCTAGCTCCTCTCTCTCTCTTTCTATCTTTACCTTGCTATCCCTCGCTCTCTCTCTCTGTACCTCTCTTTCTTTCTTTCTTTCTTTTTTTCTGTCTCTCTCTCCCTCTATCTCTCTCTCTCTGTACCTCTCACTCTTTCTCTCTCTCCCCCTCCCCCCCTTCTCTCTCTCTCTCTCTCTCTCTCTCTCTCTCTCTCTCTCTCTCTCTCTCTCTCTCTCTCTCTCTCTCTCTCTCTCTGTACCTCTCTCATTCTGTCTGTCTGTCTCTCTTTCTTTCTCTCTCTCTCTGTACTTCTCTCTCTCTCTGTACCTCTCTCTCTCTCTCTCTCTGTACCTCTCTTTCTGTCTGTCTCTCTCTCCCTCTTTCTTTCTCTCTCTCCCTCCCTCTCTCTCTCTCTGTACCTCTCTCTCTGTACTTTCTCTCTCTGTACCTCTCTCTCTCTCTCTCTCTGTACCTCTCTCTCTTTCTTTCTGTCTCTCTCGCTCGCTCTCTCTCTCTCAATTCAATTCAAGGGGCTTTATTGGCATGGAAACATATGTTAACATTAACAAAGCAAGTGAAATAGATAATAAACAAAAGTTAAATAAATAATAAAAATGTACAGTAAACATTACACTCACAAAAGTTACAGAAGAATAAAGACATTTCAAATGTTATATTATGTCTATATACAGTGTTGTAATGATGTGCAAATAGTTAAAGTACAAAAGGGAAAATAAATAAACATAAATTTAGGTTGTAATTGCAATGATGTTTGTTCTTCACTGGTTTTTGACCACCCCAGTTTTATAAAATTCTTCACTGGTTGCCCTTTTCTTGTGGCAACAGGTCACGAATCTTGGCACACTGTGAAATTTCACCCAATTGATATGGGAGTTTATCAAAACTGAGTTTGTTTACAAATTCTTTGTGGGTCTGTGTAATCTGAGGGAAATGTCTCTAATATGGTCATACATTTGGCAGGAGGTTAGGAAGTGCAGCTCAGTTTCCACCTCATTTTGTGGGCAGTGTGCACATAGCCTGTCTTCTCTTGAGAGCTAGGTCTGCCTACGGTGGCCTTTCTCTATAGTAAGGCTATGCTCACTGAGTCTGTACATAGTCAAAGCTTTCCTTAAATTTGGGTCAGTCACAGTGGTCATGTATTCTGCCACTGTGTACTCTCTGTTTAGGGCCAACGAGAATTATATTTTTTTTCTGTTTTTTTGTTGGTTACTTGATATATTGGAAATAATTATCTTTTTGTTTTCTCATGGGTCTAATTGTGTTGCTGTCCTGGGGCTCTGTGGGGTCTGTTTGTGTTTGTGAGCCCCACGACTAGATAGCTTAGGGACTCTTCTCCAGGTTCATTTCTCTGTAACTGATGGCTTTGTCATTGAAGGTATGGGAATCGCTTCCTTTTATGTGGTTGTAGAATTTAACGGCTCTTTTCTGGATTTTGATCATTAGCGGGTATCGGCCTAATTCTGCTCTGATTGCATTATTTGGTGTTTCTACGTTGTACATGGAGGATATTTTTGCAGAATTCTGCATGCAGAGTTTCAATTCAGTGTTTGTCCCATTTTGTGAATTATTGGTTGGTGAGCGGACCCCAGACCTCACAACCATAGAGGGCAATGGGTTCTAAAATGGATTCAAGTATTTTGAAGATCATAATTGGTTTGTCAAAGGGCCCTCCTCGCCCTGTCTCTTAGATAGTTCCCAGCTTGTGGAAGTTATCTTTGGGGCTGATGTTTAGGCTGAGGTATGTATAGTTTTTAGAGTGCTCTAGGGCAACGGTGTCTAGATGGAATTTGTATATGTGGTCCTGGTGACTGGACCTTTTTTGGAACACCATTATTTTTGTCTTACTGAGATTTACTGACAGAATGTGTGCAGAATATCTAGGTGCTGCTGTAGGCCCTCCTTGGTTGGGGACAGAAGCACCAGATCATCAGCAAACAGTAGACATTTGACTTCAGATTCTAGTAGGGTGAGGCCGAGAGCTGCAGACTTGTCCTAGTGCCCTTGTAATTTCATTGATATATATGTTGAAGAGGGTGAGGCTTAATTTGCATCCCTGTCTCAACCCACGGCCCTGTGGAAAGAAATGTGTGTTCTTTTTTTTGCCAATTTTAACCGCACACTTGTTGTTTGTGTACATTGATTTTATAATGTCGGATGTTTTTCCCCCAACACCACTTTCCATCTATTTATATTATAGACACTCATGCCAAATTGAGTCTAAATTTTTGAAATCTGAGAATACTTTGTTTTAGTTTGTTTGTTTTTCATTTAGGGTGTGCAGGGTGAATACGTGGTCTGTCATACGGTAATTTGGTAAAAATCCAATTTGACATTAGCTCAGCACATTGTTTTCACTGAGGAAATGTACGAGTCTGCTGTTAATGATAATGCAGTGGATTGTCCCAAAGTTGCTGTTGACGCATATCCCACGGTAGTTATTGGGGTCAAATTTGTCTCCACTTTTGTGGATTGGGGTGATCAGTCCTTGGTTCCAAATATTGGGGAAGATGGCAGAGCTAAGGATGATGTTAAAGAGTTTAAGTATAGCCAATTGTAATTTGTGGTCTGTATATTTTGTCATTTCACTTCACCTGGGGGCGGCCCGTCAGAAAGTCCAGGACCCATTTCATGTAGGATACCATCAACACCACAGGCCTTTTTGGGTTGGAGGGTTTGTATTTTGTCCTGTAGTTCATTCATTGTAATTGGAGAATCCAGTGGGTTCTGGTATTTAATAGTTGATTCTGAGATTTGTATTTGATCATGTATATATTTTTGCTATTTGTTCTTTGTTATAGAGCTAAAAAGATTGGAGAAGTGGTTTACCCATATATCATTCTTTGTGTTGTTATTTCTTTAGTGTTTCCAATTTTCCCCGAAGTGGTTAGACTCAATGGATTCTTCAGTTACATTGAGTTGATTTCTGACGTGCTGTTCCTTCTTTTTCCGTATTGTTTTTCTGTATTGTTTTAGTGATTCACCGCAGTGAAGGTGTAGGCTCAGGTTTTCTGGGTCTTTATGTTTTTGGTTGGATAGTTTTCACAATGTATTTCTTAGGTTTTTGCATTCTTCATCAAGCCATTGGTTTTCTGCTTCACATTTTTAGATTTGATAGGGAGGCTGAGGACAAATATACTGTTTAGGTTTTCTACTGCCAAGTTTACACCTACACTATTACAGTGAAAAGTTTTGTCCAGGAAGTTGTCTAAAAGGGATTGAATTTGGTGTTGCCTAATTGTTTTTTGGTAGGTTTCCACACTACTTTCCTTCCATCTATAGTGTTTCTTAATATTATTCAGTTACTTTGGCTTTGATGCCTCATGGTTGAGTATTGCTCTGTTCAAATACCAAATACCTCTCTCTCATGGTTGAGTTTTGCTGTGTTCAAGTAGACTGTGATTTTGCTGTGGTCTGATAGGAGTGTCAGTGGTCTGACTGTGAACGCTCTGAGAGACTCTGGGTTTAGGTCAATGATAAAGTAGTCTACGGTACTACTGCCAAGAGATGAGCTATAGGTGTACCTACCATAGGAGTCTTCTCGAAGCCTACCATTGACTATGTACATACCCAGCGTGCGACAGAGCTGCAAAAGTTGTGACCTGTTTTGGTTGGTTATGTTGTTGTAGATATTTGCCTAGGGGTGCATACTGGGGAGGGAATGCTGTCACCTCCAGGTGTGCTGAGGGTGTCAGGTTCTTGTCCAGTTCTGGCATTTAGGTCGCCACAGACTTGTACATGTCCCTGGGCCTGGAAATTATTAATATCCACCTCTAGGATTGAGAAGCTGTCATCGTTAAAGTATGGGGATTCTATTGGGGTGAAATATAGGAAGCACACATGAGGAAATGTTTCTCTGTTGAGATAATTTTCTTATTAATTTCTAGCCAGATGTAAAATGTTCCTGTTTTGACTAATTTAATAGTAGGTTAGGTCTCCTCTATTCCAAATTAGCATAACCGCTGAGTCTCTTCCCTGTTTCACACCTGGTAGTTTGGTGGATGGGACTACCAGCTCTCTGTAGCCTAGAGGGTAACCAGTGTGTCCATCTCCTCTATACCATGTTTTTTGTAGGATGACAATGTCTGGATTTCTTATTTATTTGGTGAAGTCCAAGTTCCTGCTCTTAAGGCCAAAGGCAGATGACCTCAGACCTTGTATATTTCAGGATGAGATAGTAAAAGCTTTGTGTTCCATAGTGTTTAGTGTTGCTTTTGTGTGGTTTAGGCCCGGACCATCACAGTAGGTGTGAGCAGAGCATGTTGAGCATCTGATACATACAGTACCTCTTAGGACACAGGATGGGGCTTGGGCGGGTGTAATAGTGGGTGTTGGGCCTGTTGCTCTGCTCAAGGCCTGAGCATACGTCCTGCCGTCATGTTGAGGTCCTTGCCGCAGGGGCGGGGGGCATGGGATGGGCAGAAGGGGCATTGGTCTGATATGGAGGGCCTATATAGGGTGTGGCTATGGTTTGCTTGGGGTGGTCTCAGCTGGTTGGGGTGTGTCTGGTAATGCTGTGGTCTGGGTGTAGGGGTGTGTCTGGTGATGCTGTGGTCTGGGTGTAGGGGTGTGTCTGGTGATGCTGTGGTCTGGGTGTAGGGGTGTGGCTGGTGATGCTGTGGTCTGGGTGTAGGGGTGTGGCTGGTGATGCTGTGGTCTGGGTGTAGGTGCTCTTGGCGTGGGTTCTCTCGGTGCAGTGCAATAAAATAAATTGCTTACCTTTGAAGATCTTCTTCTGATAGCAATCTGAAGGGTCCCAGAAACACAATAAATGTTCCTTTTGTTCAATTAAGTCCCTCTTTATATCTATAAAGCTCCGTTTGATTGGCACATTTTATTCAGAAATCCACCGTCCACTCATCCAATATCGAAGACATAGAGACGAATAAAAAAAGACCTATAAACTTTGTCCAAACAACTCAAACAACGTTTCTAATCGATCCTTAGGTACACTAATATGTATATAAAGGATAATATTTCACACGGATAATATCCTGGGCGATAGAAAAGGAAAAAAACCGAGGTGCGCACTCAAAGTCCCGAGCGTAAAAGAGAGAAGTGACTTCCTCACTCCACTTGCCAATTCTTGTCTTACTCCTCGATTTTTCAAGATACACGCATGAAACCTTGTCTAAAGACTGTTGACATCTAGTGGAAGCCATAGGTACTGCAACCTGGGAGCTGGATTCCAGTATTTCCTATACCAAGTCAAAGGGAAAAGAGGCTCCTCACAGAATCACATTTTTCCAGATGGATTTTCCTCTGGTTTTCGCCTGCCAAATCAGTTCTGTTATACTCACAGACATTATTTTAACAGTTTTAGAGTGTTTTCTATCCAATACTACTAATTATGTGCATATCCTAGTTTCTGGGCCTGAGTACCAGGCATTTTACTTTGGGCACGCCAGACTCTCCAAAACTCCGAACACTGCCGTCGCTCCCTAATAGGTTGGGTCCTGGCAAAAGTTGGGATTGCGGCCTTGTAGAGGTGGACCTGGTCGTAAAGGCTTTTCAAGTCCAGGGTGGAATGGTGGGCCAGGTAGACATCTCTCCCTTAATGTCTACCCCTCTCTCTCTCTCTCTCTCTCTCTCTCTCTCTCTCTCTCTCTCTCTCTCTCTCTCTCTCTCTCTCTCTCTCTCTCTCTCTCTCTCTCTCTGTCTTTCTCCCCCTCCCCAAGACTCCCTACTGGATTCAGATAGACAGCAGTGGATATGTCCCAAATGCCACCCTATTCTCTATATAGTGCACAATCTTTGACCATGCAGAGCCCTATTGGCTAACTATGCTACCAGCTGTCGTAGTCTCACATCCATATTTTTAAGTTGTTCAAAATGACAAATTTCTAAAATAAACTCTGAATTTTTAAGGTACTTTTTAGGGATACTTTGGGATTTTGGCAATGAGGCACTTCATCTACTTCCCCTGAGTCAGATGACATTCCATTTCAATTTTAAGTATATTCAGATAGTATTCAGAACCCTTGACTTTTTACACATTTTGTTATGTTTCAGCCTTATTCTAAAATGTATTAAATTGTTTGTTTTTTCTGCATCAATCTACACACAATACATCCATAATGACAAAGTAAAACAGGTTTTTAGAAATATCAATAAACTGAAATATCACATTTCCATAAGTATTCAGACCCTTTACTCAGTACTTTGTTGAAGCAACTTTGACAGTGATTACAGCCTTGAGTCTTCTTGGGTAGGACGCTACAAGCTTGGCACTTCTGTATTTGGGGAGTTTCTCCCATTCTTCTCTGCATATCCTCTCAAGCTCTGTCAGGTTGGATGGGGAGTGTCGCTGCACAGCTATTTTCAGGTCTCTCCAGAGATGTTCAATCATGTTCAAGTCCGGGCTCTGGCTGGGCCACTCAAGGACATTCAGAGACTTGTCCCGAAGCCACTCCTGTGTTGTCTTGGTTGTGTGATTAGGGTTGTTATCCCGTTGGAAGCTGAACCTTCGTCCTAGCCTGTGGTCCTGAGCACTCTGGAGCAGGTTTTCATCAAGGATCTCTCTGTACTTTGCTCCGTTCATCTTTTCCTCAGTCCTGACTAGTCTCCCAGTCCCTGCCACTGAAAAATATCCCCACAGCATGATGCTGCCATTGGGATGGTGCCAGGTTTCCTCCAGACTTGACACTTGGCATTCAGGCAAAAGAGTTTAATCTTGGTTTCATCAGACAAGAGAATCTTGTTTCTCATGGTCTGAGAGTCCTTTAGGTGGCTTTTGGCAAACTCCAAGCGGGCTGTCATGTGTATTTTACTGAGGAGTGGCTTCCGTCTGGCCACTCTACTATAAAGGCCTGATTGGTGGAGTGTTCCAGAGATGGTTGTCCTTCTGGAAGTTTCTCCCATCTCCACAGAGGAATTCTGGAGCTCTGTCAGAGTGACAAATAGGTTCTTGGTCACCTCCCTGACCAAGGTCCTTCTCTCCCAATTGCTCACTTTGGCCGAACAGCCAGCTCTAGGAAGAGTCTTGGTGGTTCCAAACTTCTTCCATTTAAGAATGATGGAGTCCACTGTGTTCTTGGGGACCTTCAATGCTGCTGATATTTTTTGGTACCCTTCCTCAGATCTGTGCCTCGACACAATGCTGTCTTGGAGCTCTACGGACAATTCCTTCGATCACATGGCTTTGTTTTGGGACGTTATATAGACATGTTTTTGCCTTACCGATTCATGTCCAAGCAATTAAGGTGGACTCTAATCTAGTTGTACAAACATCTCAAGGATGATGAAATGGAAAATAGATGCACTTGAGCTCAATTTCGAGTCTCATAGCAAAGGGTCTGAATACTTAGGTATTTTTTTTATAAAGTTGCAAAAAATCTAATAACCTGTTTCAGCTTTGTCATTATGGGGTATTGTGATGTCATTATGGGGTATTGTGATGTCATTATGGGGGTATTGTGATGCCATTATGGGGTATTGTGATGTCATTATGGGGTATTGTGATGTCATTATGGGGTATTGTGATGTCATTATGGGGGTATTGTGATGTCATTATGGGGTATTGTGATGTCATTACGGGGTATTGTGATGTCATTATGGGGTATTGGGGCGGCAGGTAGCTTAGTGGTTAGAGTGTCGGACTTGTAACCGGAGGGTTGCAAGTTTGAATCCCCGAGCTGACAAGGTAAAAATCTGTCGTTCTGCCCCTGAACAAGGCAGTTCACCCACTGTTCCCCGGGCGCCGAAGACGTGGATGTTGATTAAGGTAGCCCCCCGCACCTCTCTGATTCAGAGGGGTTGGGTTAAATGCGGAAGACACATTTCAGTTGAAGGCATTCGGTTGTACAACTGACTAATAATGGTGACTTTGACTAGTATTGTGTGTAGATTAATGAGGAAAAAAAGTTAATTTAATCAGTTTTAGAATAAGACTGTAACCTAAATTCTTTCCCAATGCACTGTTTCTGTGTATGATGTAAGTTAGAGGTAGTTTCACGAGTGAATGCTAACTAGCATTAGCGCAATGCCTGGAAGTCTATCGGTATCTACTAGCATCCAAATGTATACGTTTAGGCATTAACTCCAAATCGTTACGGTAAGGTTAGGGTTTGGGAAAGGCTTAAAACAAAAATATCAAAACAACTTTCTGTCGCTGGATTTGAATGTGCAACCTTTGGAATCAGAGACAGATGCTTACGCCCGTCCACCATACCCGTCCACAACGCCCTAGCAAAACTGAAACCTACTTGAAGGTAACAGCACTCACTGTTGCCCCTAATTGCCAGTTTTCACTTCAATCTCCTGACGTCCTTTAGACATGGATGGACGCCTATGAGCCCTGTTCAAAAGTAGCGAATCATATCCAGTAGTGTTTGCCTCACAGCAGCTCCATCTCTCCAGGGAAGTGCTCTGATTGGTTGTTTGTGTACAACAACAATATTATCATATTAATTTCAAACCGGACACTTTCTCTGGGTCGATGACTATTGAACCGGAGCCATTCTGATGTCTCCACCGGCTCTTGAATACAATATCAGACTCATTGCTGCAGTTTATTGCGGAGAAAATAACAATTACAACAACGACTGAAGTATCAAGTGTCTAACATACAAACAAGTCTCAATGTTTTGTTTATGCTTTTAGATCAGTAACTCTTAGTGAGTTATTTAAAATGAAGGCACAGAGGAACGCCACGTGGTTGCGAGAGATCCATGACTGATTGTGTTTGTGTGTCAGTCGGAATATTGTAATTCGACCTAATGACGGAAAGAAAATGTAATTACACCAACCAAGACAACCACCACAAATCGATGAACAACTGAATGTGTAAAGTCCCCAAAACAGCTGGCGGAGACTGCTAGTTTCTACTTTGTGTCAGAATATTTAGAGCAAGAACCAGAGCTTTTCAAGAGAATTAACTGAATGTGACGAGCCCGTAAAGAGCTGGCAGAGACTGCTAGTTTCTATTTAGGACCAGAGCCTTCAAGATAATTGAGTTTTGCCATAATAACAAGAATGCTGGGCATGAATGCATTATCCTGCCTCCACTCAATACAACACAACATTATCCCTAACTTGATTTAACCCTTGCGTGGTGTTCATGTTTTTATTATTCACCCGATGTTCGCGAGTCTGATGGACCGACAGCATTATTGGGTTGAGAAACAATGCAGTCATAACAATTTACTTAAAGATACATAATACGTAGATGTTGACTTATATCAATTACAAGCAGAAGACAGCAGACATGGTTAATATTTGCCATTAACCTCTGCTAGATCACATTTATCAATAAAATAATTATTCATTATTTTTTTAAATAAAATTATATTTTTGTCAACAAAAATCAATTATATTTAAGACATGGGTGGAATAAATCATGTTTATCTTGAACAGATTTACATGAAACAAGGTTTTCATCACTGTTGATGTTTACTGCTTTGAACTGAACAAATTGGAAGGACACATTTTACATTGAGTATTTTATGGAAATGATAAATGAGCCCCATTGAACACAAACTAAAGCCGGTCTACACACCACATGAGGGACAGAGTTTTACTGTGTGAGTGCTGCAAAAAATGTATTTATTGCACTTGATGAATGTGTACTGTGTCTTCCTGTCCTTGGGTCCACACACACCGCAGCGCTTCTTCTTGTTGCTACCGGCTGCAATCAAGAATGATGAAAACACTTAGTTCAGGAATTTTACTAACATCTCACTCACATACATAGTTACAGCAGCAGTTGTTGGTTCTGTGGTTCGAGCGGATGAAATTTAACCTCTCACTCACTCACTCACTCACTCACTCATTCACTCACTCACATATATAGTTACAGCAGGTCAAGGTAGGAGAGTCAGACACACACATGCAACAACATCACTCACACTTCCTTCCGGTATTGTAGTTGTTGGTTCTGTGGGTCGGGGCGGGTGGGGGCACCAGCATCCTCCTCCTGAATCCTCCTCACCATGGCAACAGAATCCGGGCTCCTTGGGACATTTTTCCCCCTCTGGATTTGAGGTCTTACCAACGCCGTGCCCAGCTTCCTCAACAAAGAGCCATTTCCTCCGGAGCTTCCCTCTGTTCCAATCTGGGTTTAACGTCATCCTGCAGAAGCTGATCAACAACTACCACTGACCGTAATAATTAAAAACAACACAGACTATGTAGCTTTGATGCACCTGTACTGACCTCGCCTTCTGGATGATAGCGGGGTGAACAGGCAGTGGCTCGGGTGGTTGTTGTCCTTGATGATCTTTTTGGCCTTCTTGTGACATGGGGTGGTGTAGGTGTCCTGGAGGGCAGGTAGTTTTCCTCCGGTGATGCGTTGTGCAGTCCTTACTACCCTCAGGAGAGCTTTACGGTTGTGGGCGGAGCAGTTGCCGTACCAGGCAGTGAGTGATACAGCTCGACAGGATGCCCTCGATTGTGCATCTGTAAAAGTTTGTGAGTGTTTTCGGTGACAAGCCAAATTTCTTTAGTTTGAGCCTTCTTCACCACGCTGTCTGTGTGGGTGGACCAATTCAGTTTGTCCATGATGTGTACCCCGAGGAACTTAAAACTTTCCACCTTCTCCACTACTGTCCAGTCGATGTGGATAGGGGGGTGCTCCCTCTGCTGTTTCCTGAAGTCCACGATCATCTCCTTTGTTTTGTTGACGTTGAGTGAGAGGTTATTTTCCTGACACCACACTCCGAGGGCCCTCACCTCCTCCCTGTAGGCCGTCTCATCGTTGTTGGTAATCAAGCCTACCACTGTAGTGTTGTCAGCAAACTTGATGATTGAGTTGGATGCGTGCGTGGCCACGCAGTCATGGGTGAACAGGGAGTACAGGAGAGGGCTGAGAATGCACCATTGTGGGGCCCCAGTGTTGAGGATCAGCGGGGTGGAGATGTTTCCTACCCTCACCACCTGGGGCCGGCCGTCAGGAAGTCCAGGACCCAGTTGCACAGGGCGGGGTCGAGACCTAGGGTCTCGAGCTTAATGACGAGCTTGGAGGGTACTATGGTGTTAAATGCTGAGCTGTAGTCGATGAACAGCATTCTTACAAATGTATTCCTCTTGTCCAGATGGGATATGGCAGTGTGCAGTGTGATTGCGATTGCGTCATCTGTGGACCTATTGGGGCGGTAAGCAAATTAGAGTGGGTCTAGGGTGTCAGGTAGGGTGGAGATGATATGATCCTTGACTAGTCTCTCAAAGCACTTCATGATGACGGAAGTGAGTGCTACGGGGCGATAGTCGTTTAGCTCAATTACCTTAGCTTTCTTGGGAACAGGAATAATGGTGGCCCTCTTGAAGCATGTGGGAACAGCAGACTGGGATAGGGATTGATTGAATATGTCCGTAAACACCCCCGCCAGCTGGTCTGCGCATGCTCTGAGGACGCGGCTAGGGATGCCGTCTACTCACGTTTTGCTGCGGTGAAGGAGAGCCCGCAGGTTTTGGTAGCGGGCTGTGTCAGTGGCACTGTATTGTCCTCAAAGCGAGCAAAGAAGTTGTTTAGATTGTCTGGGAGCAAGACATCGGTGTCCGCGACGGCGCTGGTTTTCTTTTTGTAATCTGTGATTGACTGTAGACCCTGCCACATATGTCTCATGTCTGAGCCGTTGAACTGCGACTCCACTTTGTCTCGATACTGACATATAGCTTGTTTGATTGCCTTGCGGAGGGAATAGCTGCACTGTTTGCATTCGGTCATGTTTCCGGTCCCCTTGCCATGATTAAAAGCAGTGGTTTGCGCTTTCAGCTAGCCAATCATGGCTAGCGGGAAGGTTGCCCACTTTTTCATTTTATTTGTGTTTACAGATGGCATACAAGTTTGATATTAGGCACATGAAAGTTTACATGATCGAGAAGGCATTTCTGCCAAAAAATGCATTTCGATAAAAAAAATGTATTTACGTTCAAACAGCTCTCCTGTGAAGTCGTGACTTGTCACATATAGTCAAAGTCACCATTATTAGTCAGTTGTACAAACGAATGCCTTCAACCGAAATGTGTCTTCCGCATTTAACCCAACCCCTCTGAATCAGAGAGGTGCGGGGGGCTGCCTTAATCGACATCCACGTCTTCGGCGCCCGGGGAACAGTGGGTTAACTGCCTTGTTCAGGGGCAGAACGACAGATTTTTACCTTGTCAGCTCAGTGATTCGAACTTGCAACCCTCCGGTTACAAGTCCAACGCTCTAACCACTAGGCTACCTGCTGCCTAGTTTCCTGAGTACACAATGTGCACTTAATGAAAATGTGGATCTCAGTTTGCAAAATTAATTAATTGTATCATTTTTCTTTTAGTAAACATTGAAAATGGGACCCACAGACCCGAACACCACAAAAGGGTTATAAACATCATGCTCACACGCCTCAACAGGACACACATTATCCTGCCATATTTCAACACCAACAGCAATGCTACTGGGAGTCACCCTTCTCTA
>CM059789.1:2648804-2728804 GCA_030435695.1 Brachymystax lenok tsinlingensis
CGGAAAAGACTTCAAAGACGAAACTTGTGAGTATGGGTTTGGCCAAATGGGCTATTAGCTCCAAAACAATATAGCGTTGAGGACTCACGGTTTTTGAGTTAAGGCTCATTTTCTGGAATTAAAGGTCAAAAACAGAAATAGAGCGCTAATTTGACAGCTTCACGTCAAAGTACATGAACCTACGGTGTAAGGAAAAAAAGAACCAGACATTTATGTGTTGTAATTTTCGAGAAATCGTAAAATGTACAATTCGTAATGTTGGAAAAAAATAGTTTTTCCCCCAAAACGTTATAGATCCAGTTGCGGCGTGTTCAGACGAATCCGTTAACGTGGGTTTCGGAGCTCTACGTGATTTCTGTGATTTTCTGTGATTTTCTGAAATCACACACACACACAGTCAATGGGGAGTGACAGTGAGGGGCTTACAGAAACACAAAGCCTGCAATAGTTACCTTTGTTTGAACTATCAAAGAACCATCAGACTTAGAGCTCTGAAACTTTAGAAACCCATTTACTAGTGAGAGGAACAGTAGGTTTTACTAGTGAGAGGAACAGAGGGTTTTACTAGTGAGAGGAACAGAGGGTTTTACTAGTGAGAGGAACAGAGGGTTTTACTAGTGAGAGGAACAGTAGGTTTTACTAGTGAGAGGAACAGAGGGTTTTACTAGTGAGAGGAACAGTAGGTTTTACTAGTGAGAGGAACAGAGGGTTTTACTAGTGAGAGGAACAGTAGGTTTTACTAGTGAGAGGAACAGTAGGTTTTACTAGTGAGAGGAACAGTAGGTTTTACTAGTGAGAGGAACAGAGGGTTTTACTAGTGAGAGGAACAGTAGGTTTTACTAGTGAGAGGAACAGTAGGTTTTACTAGTGAGAGGAACAGAGGGTTTTACTAGTGAGAGGAACAGTAGGTTTTACTAGTGAGAGGAACAGTAGGTTTTACTAGTGAGAAGAACAGTAGGTTTTACTAGTGAGAGGAACAGTAGGTTGTACTAGTGAGAGGAACAGTAGGTTTTACTAGTGAGAGGAACAGTAGGTTTTACTAGTGAGAGGAACAGTAGGTTTTACTAGTGAGAGGAACAGTAGGTTTTACTAGTGAGAGGAACAGTAGGTTTTACTAGTGAGAGGAACAGAGGGTTTTACTAGTGAGAGGAACAGTAGGTTTTACTAGTGAGAGGAACAGAGGGTTTTACTAGTGAGAGGAACAGAGGGTTTTACTAGTGAGAGGAACAGAGGGTTTTACTAGTGAGAGGAACAGAGGGTTTTACTAGTGAGAGGAACAGTAGGTTTTACTAGTGAGAGGAACAGTAGGTTTTACTAGTGAGAGGAACAGAGGGTTTTACTAGTGAGAGGAACAGAGGGTTTTACTAGTGAGAGGAACAGTAGGTTTTACTAGTGAGAGGAACAGAGGGTTTTACTAGTGAGAGGAACAGTAGGTTTTACTAGTGAGAGGAACAGTAGGTTTTACTAGTGAGAGGAACAGTAGGTTTTACTACTGAGAGGAACAGTAGGTTGTACTAGTGAGAGGAACAGTAGGTTTTACTAGTGAGAAGAACAGTATGTTTTACTAGTGAGAGGAACAGTAGGTTTTACTAGTGAGAGGAACTGTAGGTTTTACTAGTGAGAGGAACAGTAGGTTTTACTAGTGAGAGGAACAGTAGGTTGTACTAGTGAGAGGAACAGTAGGTTTTACTAGTGAGAGGAACAGTAGGTTTTACTAGTGAGAGGAACTGTAGGTTTTACTAGTGAGAGGAACAGTAGGTTTTACTAGTGAGAGGAACAGTAGGTTGTACTAGTGAGAGGAACAGTAGGTTTTACTAGTGAGAGGAACAGTAGGTTTTACTACTGAGAGGAACAGTAGGTTGTACTAGTGAGAGGAACAGTAGGTTTTACTAGTGAGAGGAACAGTAGGTTTTACTAGTGAGAGGAACAGTAGGTTGTACTAGTGAGAGGAACAGTAGGGTTTTACTAGTGAGAGGAACAGTAGGTTTTACTAGTGAGAGGAACAGTAGGTTTTACTAGTGAGAGGAACAGTAGGTTTTACTAGTGAGAGGAACAGTATGTTTTACTAGTGAGAGGAACAGTAGGTTTTACTAGTGAGAATAACTGTAGGTTTTACTTGTGAGAGGAACAGTAGGTTTTACTAGTGAGAGGAACAGTAGGTTTTACTAGTGAGAGGAACAGTATGTTTTACTAGTGAGAGGAACAGTAGGTTTTACTAGTGAGAGGAACAGTAGGTTTTACTAGTGAGAGGAACAGTAGGTTTTCTAGTGAGAGGAACAGTATGTTTTACTAGTGAGAGGAACAGTAGGTTTTACTAGTGAGAGGAACAGTAGGTTTTACTAGTGAGAGGAACAGTAGGTTGTACTAGTGAGAGGAACAGTAGGTTGTACTAGTGAGAGGAACAGTAGGTTTTACTAGTGAGAGGAACAGTAGGTTTTACTAGTGAGAGGAACAGTAGGTTGTACTAGTGAGAGGAACAGTAGGGTTTTACTAGTGAGAGGAACAGTAGGTTTTACTAGTGAGAGGAACAGTAGGTTTTACTAGTGAGAGGAACAGTAGGTTTTACTAGTGAGAGGAACAGTAGGTTTTACTACTGAGAGGAACACATATATCTAATTGTAACACAAAAGTACAGAAGACTTAGAAGGCACAGTACGTGGTTATTTGTGGATGTATTGTGATGGGAGGTGTGTTTTTTTTTTTTTTTTAAATGTGTTGCGTTAACTGTTTGAGGAAGGAAATAGTTGGATATATTCCTGAACCAATGTGTGTCCATTTTCTGCAGATGAGGGATATGCATTTAAAAGGAATTTATACATCTAATGTATTTTTTTTTTATTGTCCTACAATGAAGGAACGGTCCACAACCCTGTACCTTAGGCACCCACCTGAACGACCCAGACACTAAGCTGCCTAAAATAGAAAGATGAACGCGGTCAGAGACCTACTAGAGCAGCACCGCCGAACCTCAAGATTCTGAGCCTGCCTGGCAGGGCTGGTCCTACGAAGCCAAAGCCCCCTGATAGGAGAGCATAATACACAAGGAAATTCTCAAAGCTGCTAATGAGAACCTTGACCACCTTGTACCTAGCCGGTGGGGATTCCGGTTGGGGTGCCTCCACCCAGGTAGATTCAGTGCTGGGTACACTAGCTGCAGTAACCCATAAGGAGGGGGTCACCCTAGGACAATCAGAGAGGGGGCATATTATTGTGTAGCTCCAAAACAATATAGCGTTGAGGACTCACGGTTTTTGAGTTAAGGCTCATTTTCTGGAATTAAAGGTCAAAAACAGAAATAGAGCGCTAATTTGACAGCTTCACGTCAAAGTACATGAACCTACGGTGTAAGGAAAAAAAGAACCAGACATTTATGTGTTGTAATTTTAGAAATCGTAAAATGTACAATTAAGTAATGTTGGAAAAAAATAGTTTTTCCCCCAAAACGTTATAGATCCAGTTGCGGCGTGTTCAGACGAATCCGTTAACGTGGGTTTCGGAGCTCTACGTGATTTCTGTGATTTTCTGTGATTTTCTGAAATCACACACACACACAGTCAATGGGGAGTGACAGTGAGGGGCTTACAGAAACACAAAGCCTGCAATAGTTACCTTTGTTTGAACTATCAAAGAACCATCAGACTTAGAGCTCTGAAACTTTAGAAACCCATTTACTAGTGAGAGGAACAGTAGGTTTTACTAGTGAGAGGAACAGAGGGTTTTACTAGTGAGAGGAACAGAGGGTTTTACTAGTGAGAGGAACAGAGGGTTTTACTGAGTGAGAGGAGGAACAGTAGGTTTTACTAGTGAGAGGAACAGTAGGTTTTACTAGTGAGAGGAACAGAGGGTTTTACTAGTGAGAGGAACAGTAGGTTTTACTAGTGAGAGGAACAGAGGGTTTTACTAGTGAGAGGAACAGTAGGTTTTACTAGTGAGAGGAACAGTAGGTTTTACTAGTGAGAGGAACAGAGGGTTTTACTAGTGAGAGGAACAGTAGGTTTTACTAGTGAGAGGAACAGTAGGTTTTACTAGTGAGAGGAACAGTAGGTTTTACTAGTGAGGAGGAACAGAGGGTTTTACTAGTGAGAGGAACAGTAGGTTTTACTGAGTGAGAGGAACAGTAGGTTTTACTAGTGAGAAGAACAGTAGGTTTTACTAGTGAGAGGAACAGTAGGTTGTACTAGTGAGAGGAACAGTAGGTTTTACTAGTGAGGAGGAACAGTAGGTTTTACTAGTGAGAGGAACAGTAGGTTTTACTAGTGAGGAGGAACAGTAGGTTTTACTAGTGAGAGAGGAACAGTAGGTTTTACTAGTGAGAGGAACAGAGGGTTTTACTGAGTGAGAGGAACAGTAGGTTTTACTAGTGAGAGGAACAGAGGGTTTTACTAGTGAGAGGAACAGAGGGTTTTACTAGTGAGAGGAACAGAGGGTTTTACTAGTGAGAGGAACAGAGGGTTTTACTAGTGAGAGGAACAGTAGGTTTTACTAGTGAGAGGAACAGTAGGTTTTACTAGTGAGAGGAACAGAGGGTTTTACTAGTGAGAGGAACAGAGGGTTTTACTAGTGAGAGGAACAGTAGGTTTTACTAGTGAGAGGAACAGTAGGTTTTACTAGTGAGAGGAACAGTAGGTTTTACTAGTGAGAGGAACAGTAGGTTGTACTAGTGAGAGGAACAGTAGGTTTTACTAGTGAGAGGAACAGTAGGTTTTACTAGTGAGAGGAACTGTAGGTTTTACTAGTGAGAGGAACAGTAGGTTTTACTAGTGAGAGGAACAGTAGGTTGTACTAGTGAGAGGAACAGTAGGTTTTACTAGTGAGAGGAACAGTAGGTTTTACTACTGAGAGGAACAGTAGGTTGTACTAGTGAGAGGAACAGTAGGTTTTACTAGTGAGAGGAACAGTAGGTTTTACTAGTGAGAGGAACAGTAGGTTGTACTAGTGAGAGGAACAGTAGGGTTTTACTAGTGAGAGGAACAGTAGGTTTTACTAGTGAGAGGAACAGTAGGTTTTACTAGTGAGGAGGAACAGTAGGTTTTACTAGTGAGAGGAACAGTAGGTTGTACTAGTGAGAGGAACAGTAGGGTTTTACTAGTGAGAGGAACAGTAGGTTTTACTAGTGAGAGGAACAGTAGGTTTTACTAGTGAGAGGAACAGTAGGTTTTACTACTGAGAGGAACAGTAGGTTTTACTACTGAGAGGAACAGTAGGTTTTACTAGTGAGAGGAACAGTAGGTTTTACTAGTGAGAGGAACAGTAGGTTTTACTAGTGAGAGGAACAGTAGGTTTTACTACTGAGAGGAACACATATATCTAATTGTAACACAAAAGTACAGAAGACTTAGAAGGCACAGTACGTGGTTATTTGTGGATGTATTGTGATGGGAGGTGTGTTTTTTTTTTTTTTTAAATGTGTTGCGTTAACTGTTTGAGGAAGGAAATAGTTGGATATATTCCTGAACCAATGTGTGTCCATTTTCTGCAGATGAGGGATATGCATTTAAAAGGAATTTATACATCTAATGTATTTTTTTTTTATTGTCCTACAATGAAGGAACGGTCCACAACCCTGTACCTTAGGCACCCACCTGAACGACCCAGACACTAAGCTGCCTAAAATAGAAAGATGAACGCGGTCAGAGACCTACTAGAGCAGCACCGCCGAACCTCAAGATTCTGAGCCTGCCTGGCAGGGCTGGTCCTACGAAGCCAAAGCCCCCTGATAGGAGAGCATAATACACAAGGAAATTCTCAAAGCTGCTAATGAGAACCTTGACCACCTTGTACCTAGCCGGTGGGGATTCCGGTTGGGGTGCCTCCACCCAGGTAGATTCAGTGCTGGGTACACTAGCTGCAGTAACCCATGGGGAGGGGGTCACCCTAGGACAATCAGAGAGGGGGCATATTATTGTGGCCCCGTTGGCACAAAATAATCAAAGGTCTGACTGCACAGAGATGCTTGGGAATATGGTCACAACGGGGGTCCAGCGTGTGTGTGTCTCAGGGGAACGGGGTGGATCTGATCTCCGTCACCTGGGATTTGACAATGGTTAATCAAATCTCAAATGGATGTTAGGGACAATATAGGAGGAATCACAATAATTGTTTGCTAAAATAATAATTGCTTGACAAAACAAACTGTAATTTAATGCAATGGCAATCCTGGTTATAAGGGAAAGGGGGGTACCTAGTCAGTTGTACAACTGAATGCCTTCAACTGAAAAGTGTCTTCCACATTTATCCCAATCCACTCAACTCTCCAGAACACACCTAGCTCTCCAGAATCCACTCAGCTCTCCAGAATCCATTCAGCTCTCCAGAATCCACTCAGTTCTCCAGAACACACCTAGCTCTCCAGAATCCACTCAGCTCGCCAGAACACACCTCGCTCACCAGAACACATTCAGCTCTCCAGAACACATTCAGTTCTCCAGAATCCACTCAGCTCTCCAGAATCCACTCAGCTCTCCAGAACACACCTAGCTCTACAGAATCCACTCAGTTCTCCAGATACCACTCAGCTCTCCAGAATCCACTCAGCTCTCCAGAATCCACTCAGCTCTCCAGAACACACCTAGCTCTCCAGAATCCACTCAGCTCTCCAGAATCCACCCAGTTCTCCAGAATCCACTCAGTTCTCCAGAACACACCTAGCTCTCCAGAATCCACTCAGCTCTCCAGAACACACCTCGCTCTCCAGAACACATTCAGCTCTCCAGAACACATTCAGTTCTCCAGAATCCACTCAGCTCTCCAGAATCCACTCAGCTCTCAAGAACACACCTAGCTCTACAGAATCCACTCAGTTCTCCAGATACCACTCAGCTCTCCAGAATCCACTCAGCTCTCCAGAATCCACTAAACTCTCCAAAATCCACTCAGTTCTCCAGAATCCACTCAACTTTCCAGAATCCACTCAGTTCTCCAGAATCCACTCAGCTCTCCAAAATCCACTCAGCTCTCCAGAATCCACTCAGCGCCACTCAGCTCCACTCAGCTCTCCAGAATCCACTCAGCTCCACTCAGCTTCACTCATCTCCACTCAGTTCTCCAGAACATACTCAGTTCTCCAGAACTCCACTCAACTCAACAGAACACACGCGGTTCTCCAGAATCCACTCAGCTCTCCAGAATCCACTCAGCTCTCCAGCTCTCCAGAATCCACTCAGCTCCACTCAGCTCCACTCAACTCTCCAGAAACCACTCAGCTCCACTCAGCTCTCCAAAGTCCACTCAGCTCTCCAGAATCCACTCGGCTCTCCAGAATCCACTCGGCTCTCCAGAATCCACTCGGCTCTCCAGAATCCACTCGGCTCTCCAGAATCCACTCAGCTTCACTCAGCTCCACTCAGCTCCACTCAGCTCTCCAGAATCCACTCAGCTCTCCAGAATCCACTCAGCTCTCCAGAACACACCTAGCTCTCCAGAATCCACTCAGCTCTCCAGAATCCACTCAGCTCCACTCAGCTCCACTCAGCTCTCCAGAATCCACTCAGCTCCACTCATCTCCATTCAGTTCTCCAGAACATACTCAGTTCTCCAGAACACACTCAGTTCTCCAAGATCCACTCAACTCAACAGAACACACGCTGTTCTAAAGAATCCACTCAGCTCTCCAGAATCCACTCAGCTCTCCAGCTCTCCAGAATCCACTCAGCTCCACTCAACTCTCCAGAGTCCACTCAGCTCTCCAGAATCCACTCAGCTCTCCAGAATCCACTCAGCTCTCCAGAATCCACTCAGCTCTCCAGAATCCACTCGGCTCTCCAGAATCCACTCAGCTCCACTCAGCTCCCCAGAATCCACTCAGCTCTCCAGAATCTACTCAGCTCCACTCAGCTCCACTCAGCTCCCCAGAATCCACTCAGCTCCCCAGAATCCACTCAGCTCTCCAGAATCCACTTAGCTCTCCAGAATCCATTTAGCTTCACTCAGCACCACTCAGCTCCACTCAGCTCTCCAGAATCCACTCAGCTCTCCAGAACACACCTAGCTCTCCAGAACACACCTAGCTCTCCAGAACACACCTAGCTCTCCAGAACACACCTAGCTCTCCAGAACACACTCAGCTCTCCAGAATCCACTCGGCTCTCCAGAATCCACTCGGCTCTCCAGAATCCACTCAGCTTCACTCAGCTCCACTCAGCTCCACTCAGCTCTCCAGAATCCACTCAGCTCTCCAGAATCCACTCAGCTCTCCAGAACACACCTAGCTCTCCAGAATCCACTCAGCTCTCCAGAATCCACTCAGCTCCACTCAGCTCCACTCAGCTCTCCAGAATCCACTCAGCTCCACTCATCTCCGTTCAGTTCTCCAGAACATACTCAGTTCTCCAGAACACACTCAGTTCTCCAAGATCCACTCAACTCAACAGAACACACGCGGTTCTAAAGAATCCACTCAGCTCTCCAGAATCCACTCAGCTCTCCAGCTCTCCAGAATCCACTCAGCTCCACTCAGCTCCACTCAACTCTCCAGAGTCCACTCAGCTCTCCAGAATCCACTCAGCTCTCCAGAATCCACTCAGCTCTCCAGAATCCACTCGGCTCTCCAGAATCCACTCGGCTTTCCAGAATCTACTCAGCTCCACTCAGCTCCACTCAGCTCTCCAAAATCCACTCAGCTCTCCAGAATCCACTCAGCTCTCCAGAATCCACTCAGCTCTCCAGCTCTCCAGAATCCACTCAGCTCCACTCAGCTCCACTCAACTCTCCAAAATCCACTCAGCTCCACTCAGCTCCACTCGGCTCTCCAGAGTCCACTCAGCTCTCCAGAATCCACTCAGCTCTCCAGAATCCACTCAGCTCTCCAGAATCCACTCATCTCCACTCAGCTCCACTCAGCTCCACTCATCTCTCCAGAATCCAATCAGCTCTCCAGAATCCACTCAGCTCCACTCAGCTCCACTCAACTCTCCAGAACACACTCAGTTCTCCAAAATCCACTCAGCTCTCCAGAATCCACTCAGCTCTCCAGAATCCACTCAGCTCCACTCAGCTCCACTCAGCTCTCCAGAATCCACTCAGCTCTCCAGATTCCACTCAGCTCTCCAGATTCCACTCAGCTCTCCAGAACACACCTTGCTCTACAGAATCCACTCAGCTCTCCAGAACACACTCAGCTCTCCAGAACACACATAGCTCTCCAGAATCCACTCAACTCTCCAGAACACACTCAGTTCTCCAGAATCCACTCAACTCTCCAGAATCCACTCAGCTCTCCAGAATCCACTCAGCTCTCCAGAATCCACTCGGCTCTCCAGAATCCACTCGGCTCTCCAGAATCCACTCGGCTCTCCAGAATCTACTCAGCTCCACTCAGCTCCACTCAGCTCTCCAGAATCCACTCAGCTCTCCAGAATCCACTCAGCTCTCCAGAATCCACTCAGCTCTCCAGAACACACCTAGCTCTCCAGAACACACCTAGCTATCCAGAACACACTCAGTTCTCCAGAATCCACTCAGCTCTCCAGAATCCACTCGGCTCTCCAGAATCTACTCAGCTCCAATCAGCTCCACTCAGCTCTCCAAAATCCACTCAGCTCTCCAGAATCCACTCAGCTCTCCAGAATCCACTCAGCTCTCCAGCTCTCCAGAATCCACTCAGCTCCACTCAGCTCCACTCAACTCTCCAAAATCCACTCAGCTCCACTCAGCTCCACTCGGCTCTCCAGAGTCCACTCAGCTCTCCAGAATCCACTCAGCTCTCCAGAATCCACTCAGCTCTCCAGAATCCACTCAGCTCTCCAGAATCCACTCATCTCCACTCAGCTCCACTCAGCTCCACTCATCTCTCCAGAATCCAATCAGCTCTCCAGAATCTACTCAGCTCCACTCAGCTCCACTCAACTCTCCAGAACACACCTAGCTCTCCAGAATCCACTCAACTCTCCAGAACACACTCAGTTCTCCAGAATCCACTCAACTCTCAAGAATCCACTCGGCTCTCCAGAATCCACTCGGCTCTCCAGAATCCACTCGGCTCTCCAGAATCCACTCGGCTCTCCAGAATCCACTCGGCTCTCCAGAATCTACTCGGCTCCACTCAGCTCCACTCAGCTCTCCAGAACACACTCAGCTCTCCAGAATCCACTCAGCTCTCCAGAATCTCCTCAGCTCCACTCAGCTCCACTCAACTCTCCAGAACACACTCAGTTCTCCAGAATCCACTCAGTTCTCCAGAATCCACTCAGCTCTCCAGAATCCACTCAGCTCTCCAGAACACACTTAGCTCTCCAGAACACACCTAGCTCTCCAGAATCCACTCAACTATCCAGAACACACTCAGTTCTCCAGAATCCACTCAACTCTCCAGAATCCACTCGGCTCTCCAGAATCCACTCGGCTCCACTCAGCTCCACTCAGCTCTCCAGAATCCACTCAGCTCTCCAGAATCCACTCAGCTCTCCAGAATCCAATCAGCTCTCCAGCTCTCCAGAGTCCACTCAGCTCTCCAGAATCCACTCAGCTCTCCAGAATCTACTCAGCTCCACTCAGCTCCACTCAGCTCTCCAGAATCCACTCAGCTCTCCAGAATCTACTCAGCTCCACTCAACTCTCCAGAACACACTCAGTTCTCCAGAATCCACTCAGCTCTCCAGAATCCACTCAGCTCTCCAGAATCCACTCAGCTCTCCAGAATCCACTCAGCTCTCCAGAATCCACTCAGCTCTCCAGAATCCACTCGGCTCTCCAGAATCCACTCATCTCCACTAAGCTCCACTCAGCTCCACTCAGCTCTCCAGAATCCACTCAGCTCTCCAGAATATACTCAGCTCCACTCAGCTCCACTCAACTCTCCAGACCACACTCAGTTCTCCAGAATCCACTCAACTCTCCAGAATCCACTCAACTCTCCAGAACACACCTAGCTCTCCAGAATCCACTCAACTCTCCAGAATCCACTCAGCTCTCCAGAATCCACTCGGCTCTCCAGAATCCACTCGGCTCTCCAGAATCCACTCGGCTCTCCAGAATCCACTCGGCTCTCCAGAATCTACTCAGCTCCACTCAGCTCCACTCAACTCTCCAGACCACACTCAGTTCTCCAGAATCCACTCAACTCTCCAGAATCCACTCAGCTCTCCAGAATCCACTCAGCTCCACTCAACTCTCCAGAATCCACTCAGCTCCACTCAACTCTCCAGAATCCACTCAGCTCCACTCAACTCTCCAGAACACACTCAGTTCTCCAGAATCCACTCGGCTCTCCAGAATCCACTCGGCTCTCCAGAATCCACTCAGCTCCACTCGGCTCCACTCGGCTCCACTCGGCTCTCCAGAATCCACTCAGCTCTCCAGAACACACCTAGCTCTCCAGAATCCACTCAGCTCCACTCGGCTCCACTCGGCTCCACTCGGCTCCACTCAGCTCTCCAGAATCCACTCAGCTCTCCAGAACACACCTAGCTGTCCAGAACACACCTAGCTCTCCAGAATCCACTCAACTCTCCAGAACACACTCAGTTCTCCAGAATCCACTGAACTCTCCAGAATCCACTCAGCTCTCCAGGATCCACTCAGCTCTCCAGAATCCACTCGGCTCTCCAGAATCCACTCGGCTCTCCAGAATCTACTCAGCTCCACTCAGCTCTCCAGAATCCACTCAGCTCTCCAGAATCCACTCAGCTCTCCAGAATCCAATCGGCTCTCCAGAATCCACCCAGTTCTCCAGAATCCACTCAGCTCTCCAGAATCCACTCAGCTCTCCAGAATCCACTCAGCTCTCCAGAATCCACTCAGCTCTCCAGAACACACCTAGCTCTCCAGAACACACCTAGCTCTCCAGAATCCACTCAGCTCTCCAGAATCCACCCAGTTCTCCAGAATCCACTCAGCTCTCCAGAATCCACTCAGCTCGCCAGAATCCACTCAGCTCGCCAGAATCCACTCCAGCTCCACTCAGCTCTCCAGAATCCACTCAGCTCTCCAGAACACACTCAGTTCTCCAGAACACACTCAGCTCTCCAGAACACACTCAGCTCTCCAGAACACACTCAGCTCTCCAGAATCCACTCAGCTCCACTCAGCTCCACTCAGCTCTCCAGAATCCACCCAGTTCTCCAGAATCCACTCAGCTCTCCAGAACACACTCAGTTCTCCAGAACACACTCAGTTCTCCAGAACACACTCAACTCTCCAGAATCCACTCAACTCTCCAGAATCCACTCAGCTCTCCAGAATCCACTCAGCTCCACTCAGCTCTCCAGAATCCACCCAGTTCTCCAGAATCCACTCAGCTCTCCAGAATCCACTCAGCTCTCCAGAATATACTCAGCTCCACTCATCTCCACTCAACTCTCAAGAACACACTCAGTTCTCCAGAATCCACTCGGCTCTCCAGAATCCACTCGGCTCTCCAGAATCCACTCGGCTCTCCAGAATCCACTCGGCTCTCCAGAATCCACTCGGCTCTCCAGAATCCACTCGGCTCTCCAGAATCCACTCAGCTCTCCAGAACACACCAAGCTCTCCAGAATCCACTCAACTCTCCAGAACACACTCAGTTCTCCAGAATCCACTCAGCTCTCCAGGATCCACTCAGCTCTCCAGGATCCACTCAGCTCTCCAGAATCCACTCAGCTCTCCAGAATCCACTCGGCTCTCCAGAATCCACTCGGCTCTCCAGAATCTACTCAGCTCCACTCAGCTCTCCAGAATCCACTCAGCTCTCCAGAATCCACTCAGCTCTCCAGAATCCAATCGGCTCTCCAGAATCCAATCGGCTCTCCAGAATCCACTCATCTCCACTAAGCTCCACTCAGCTCCACTCAGCTCTCCAGAATCCACTCAGCTCTCCAGAATATACTCAGCTCCACTCAGCTCCACTCAACTCTCCAGACCACACTCAGTTCTCCAGAATCCACTCAACTCTCCAGAATCCACTCAACTCTCCAGAACACACCTAGCTCTCCAGAATCCACTCAACTCTCCAGAATCCACTCAGCTCTCCAGAATCCACTCGGCTCTCCAGAATCCACTCGGCTCTCCAGAATCCACTCGGCTCTCCAGAATCCACTCGGCTCTCCAGAATCTACTCAGCTCCACTCAGCTCCACTCAACTCTCCAGACCACACTCAGTTCTCCAGAATCCACTCAACTCTCCAGAATCCACTCAGCTCTCCAGAATCCACTCAGCTCCACTCAACTCTCCAGAATCCACTCAGCTCCACTCAACTCTCCAGAATCCACTCAGCTCCACTCAACTCTCCAGAACACACTCAGTTCTCCAGAATCCACTCGGCTCTCCAGAATCCACTCGGCTCTCCAGAATCCACTCAGCTCCACTCGGCTCCACTCGGCTCCACTCGGCTCTCCAGAATCCACTCAGCTCTCCAGAACACACCTAGCTCTCCAGAATCCACTCAGCTCCACTCGGCTCCACTCGGCTCCACTCGGCTCTCCAGAATCCACTCAGCTCTCCAGAACACACCTAGCTGTCCAGAACACACCTAGCTCTCCAGAATCCACTCAACTCTCCAGAACACACTCAGTTCTCCAGAATCCACTGAACTCTCCAGAATCCACTGAACTCTCCAGGATCCACTCAGCTCTCCAGAATCCACTCGGCTCTCCAGAATCCACTCGGCTCTCCAGAATCTACTCAGCTCCACTCAGCTCTCCAGAATCCACTCAGCTCTCCAGAATCCACTCAGCTCTCCAGAATCCAATCGGCTCTCCAGAATCTACTCAGCTCCACTCAGCTCTCCAGAATCCACTCAGCTCTCCAGAATCCACTCAGCTCTCCAGAATCCACTCAGCTCTCCAGAACACACCTAGCTCTCCAGAACACACCTAGCTCTCCAGAATCCACTCAGCTCTCCAGAATCCACCCAGTTCTCCAGAATCCACTCAGCTCTCCAGAATCCACTCAGCTCGCCAGAATCCACTCAGCTCCACTCAGCTCTCCAGAATCCACTCAGCTCTCCAGAACACACTCAGTTCTCCAGAACACACTCAGCTCTCCAGAACACACTCAGCTCTCCAGAATCCACTCGGCTCTCCAGAATCCACTCGGCTCTCCAGAATCCACTCGGCTCTCCAGAATCTACTCAGCTCCACTCAGCTCCACTCAACTCTCCAGACCACACTCAGTTCTCCAGAATCCACTCAACTCTCCAGAATCCACTCAGCTCTCCAGAATCCACTCAGCTCCACTCAACTCTCCAGAATCCACTCAGCTCCACTCAACTCTCCAGAATCCACTCAGCTCCACTCAACTCTCCAGAACACACTCAGTTCTCCAGAATCCACTCGGCTCTCCAGAATCCACTCGGCTCTCCAGAATCCACTCAGCTCCACTCGGCTCCACTCGGCTCCACTCGGCTCTCCAGAATCCACTCAGCTCTCCAGAACACACCTAGCTCTCCAGAATCCACTCAGCTCCACTCGGCTCCACTCGGCTCCACTCGGCTCCACTCAGCTCTCCAGAATCCACTCAGCTCTCCAGAACACACCTAGCTGTCCAGAACACACCTAGCTCTCCAGAATCCACTCAACTCTCCAGAACACACTCAGTTCTCCAGAATCCACTGAACTCTCCAGAATCCACTCAGCTCTCCAGGATCCACTCAGCTCTCCAGAATCCACTCGGCTCTCCAGAATCCACTCGGCTCTCCAGAATCTACTCAGCTCCACTCAGCTCTCCAGAATCCACTCAGCTCTCCAGAATCCACTCAGCTCTCCAGAATCCACTCAGCTCCACTCAGCTCTCCAGAATCCACTCAGCTCTCCAGAATCCACTCAGCTCTCCAGAATCCACTCAGCTCTCCAGAATCCACTCAGCTCTCCAGAACACACCTAGCTCTCCAGAACACACCTAGCTCTCCAGAATCCACTCAGCTCTCCAGAATCCACCCAGTTCTCCAGAATCCACTCAGCTCTCCAGAATCCACTCAGCTCGCCAGAATCCACTCAGCTCGCCAGAATCCACTCAGCTCTCCAGAACACACTCAGTTCTCCAGAACACACTCAGCTCTCCAGAACACACTCAGCTCTCCAGAATCCACTCAGCTCCACTCAGCTCCACTCAGCTCTCCAGAATCCACCCAGTTCTCCAGAATCCACTCAGCTCTCCAGAACACACTCAGTTCTCCAGAACACACTCAGTTCTCCAGAACACACTCAACTCTCCAGAATCCACTCAACTCTCCAGAATCCACTCAGCTCTCCAGAATCCACTCAGCTCCACTCAGCTCTCCAGAATCCACCCAGTTCTCCAGAATCCACTCAGCTCTCCAGAATCCACTCAGCTCTCCAGAATATACTCAGCTCCACTCATCTCCACTCAACTCTCAAGAACACACTCAGTTCTCCAGAATCCACTCGGCTCTCCAGAATCCACTCGGCTCTCCAGAATCCACTCGCTCTCCAGAATCCACTCGGCTCTCCAGAATCCACTCGGCTCTCCAGAATCCACTCGGCTCTCCAGAATCCACTCAGCTCTCCAGAATCCACTCAGCTCTCCAGAACACACCAAGCTCTCCAGAATCCACTCAACTCTCCAGAACACACTCAGTTCTCCAGAATCCACTCAGCTCTCCAGGATCCACTCAGCTCTCCAGGATCCACTCAGCTCTCCAGAATCCACTCAGCTCTCCAGAATCCACTCGGCTCTCCAGAATCCACTCGGCTCTCCAGAATCTACTCAGCTCCACTCAGCTCTCCAGAATCCACTCAGCTCTCCAGAATCCACTCAGCTCTCCAGAATCCAATCGGCTCTCCAGAATCCAATCGGCTCTCCAGAATCTACTCAGCTCCACTCAGCTCCACTCAGCTCCACTCAGCTCTCCAGAATCCACTCAACTCTCCAGAACACACCTAGCTCTCCAGAACACACCTAGCTCTCCAGAACACACCTAGCTCTCCAGAATCCACTCAGCTCTCCAGAATCCACTCAGCTCTCCAGATTCCACTCAGCTCGCCAGAATCCACTCAGCTCTCCAGAATCCACTCAGCTCCACTCAGCTCTCCAGAATCCACTCAGCTCTCCAGAACACACTCAGTTCTCCAGAATCCACTCAACTCTCCAGAATCCACTCAACTCTCCAGAATCCACTAAGTTCTCCAGAATCCACTAAGTTCTCCAGAATCCACTCAGCTCCACTCAGCTCCACTCAGCTCTCCAGAATCCACCCAGTTCTCCAGAATCCACTCAGCTCTCCAGAATCCACTCAGCTCTCCAGAATCCACTCAGCTCGCCAGAATCCACTCAGTTCCACTCAGCTCTCCAGAATCCACTCAGCTCTCCATAACACACTCAGTTCTCCAGAACACACTCAGTTCTCCAGAACACACTCAGTTCTCCAGAACACACTCAACTCTCCAGAATCCACTCAGCTCCACTCAGCTCCACTCAGCTCTCCAGAATCCACCCAGTTCTCCAGAATCCACTCAGCTCTCCAGAATCCACTCAGCTCTCCAGAATCTACTCAGCTCCACTCATCTCCACTCAACTCTCCAGAATCCACTCAGCTCTCCAGAATCCACTCAGCTCTCCAGAATCCACTCAGCTCCACTCAGCTCCACTCAGCTCCACTCAGCTCTCCAGAATCCACTCAGCTCTCCAGAATCCACTCAGCTCTCCAGAATCCACTCAGCTCTCCATAACACACTCAGTTCTCCAGAACACACTCAGTTCTCCAGAACACACTCAGTTCTCCAGAACACACTCAACTCTCCAGAATCCACTCAGCTCCACTCAGCTCCACTCAGCTCTCCAGAATCCACCCAGTTCTCCAGAATCCACTCAGCTCTCCAGAATCCACTCAGCTCTCCAGAATCTACTCAGCTCCACTCATCTCCACTCAACTCTCCAGAATCCACTCAACTCTCCAGAATCCACTCAACTCTCCAGAATCCACTCAGCTCTCCAGAATCCACTCAGCTCCACTCAGCTCCACTCAGCTCCACTCAGCTCTCCAGAATTCACTCAGCTCTCCAGAATCCACTCAGCTCTCCAGAACACACCTAGCTCTCCAGAATCCACTCAGCTCTCCAGAATCCACTCAGCTCTCCAGAACACACTCAGCTCTCCAGAACACACTCAGCTCTCCAGAACACAGCTAGCTCTCCAGAATCCACTCAGCTCTCCAGAATCCACTCAGCTCTCCAGAATCCACTCAGCTCTCCAGAATCCACTCAGCTCTCCAGATTCCACTCAGCTCGCCAGAACACACTCAGCTCTCCAGAATCTACTCAGCTCTCCATAACACACTCAGTTCTCCAGAACACACTCAGTTCTCCAGAATCCACTCAACACTCCAGAATCCACTCAGTTCTCCAGAATCCACTCAGCTCCACTCAGCTCCACTCAACTCTCCAGAACACACTCAGTTCTCCAGAATCCACTCAACTCTCCAGAATCCACTCAGCTCTCCAGAATCCACTCAGCTCTCCAGAATCCACTCAGCTCTCCAGAATCCACTGAGCTCCACTCAGCTCCACTCAACTCTCCAGAACACACTCAGTTGTCCAGAATCCACTCAACTCTTTAGAACACACTCAGCTCTCCAGAACACACCTAGCTCTCCAGAACACACCTAGCTCTCCAGAACACACCTAGCTCTCCAGATTCCACTCAGCTCCACTCAACTCTCCAGAACACACTCAGTTCTCCAGAATCCACTCAGCTCTCCAGAATCCACTCAGCTCTCCAGAATCCACTCAGCTCTCCAGAATCCACTCATCTCCACTCAGCTCCACTCAGCTCTCCAGAATCCACTCAGCTCTCCAGAATCTACTCAGCTCCACTCAACTCTCCAGAACACACTCAGTTCTCCAGAATCCACTCAGCTCTCCAGAATCCACTCAGCTCTCCAGAATCCACTCAGCTCTCCAGAATCCACTCAGCTCTCCAGAATCCACTCAGCTCTCCAGAATCCACTCAGCTTCACTCAGCTCTACAGAATCCACTCAGCTCTCCAGAATCCACTCAGCTCTCCAGAATCCACTCAGCTTCACTCAGCTCCACTCAGCTCCACTCAGCTCTCCAGAATCCACTCAGCTCTCCAGAACACACCTAGCTCTCCAGAACACACCTAGCTCTCCAGAATCCACTCAGCTCTCCAGAACACACCTAGCTCTCCAGAATCCACTCAGCTCTCCAGAATCCACTCAGCTCCACTCAGCTCTCCAGAATCCACTCAGCTCTCCAGAACACACTCAACTCTCCAGAATCCACTCAACTCTCCAGAATCCACTCAACTCTCCAGAATCCACTCAACTCTCCAGAATCCACTCAGTTCTCCAGAATCCACTCAGCTCTCCAGAATCCACTCAGCTCTCCAGAATCCACTCAGCTCGCCAGAATCCACTCAGTTCCACTCAGCTCTCCAGAATCCACTCAGCTCTCCATAACACACTCAGTTCTCCAGAACACACTCAGTTCTCCAGAACACACTCAGTTCTCCAGAACACACTCAACTCTCCAGAATCCACTCAGCTCCACTCAGCTCCACTCAGCTCTCCAGAATCCACCCAGTTCTCCAGAATCCACTCAGCTCTCCAGAATCCACTCAGCTCTCCAGAATCTACTCAGCTCCACTCATCTCCACTCAACTCTCCAGAATCCACTCAGCTCTCCAGAATCCACTCAGCTCTCCAGAATCCACTCAGCTCCACTCAGCTCCACTCAGCTCCACTCAGCTCTCCAGAATCCACTCAGCTCTCCAGAATCCACTCAGCTCTCCAGAATCCACTCAGCTCTCCATAACACACTCAGTTCTCCAGAACACACTCAGTTCTCCAGAACACACTCAGTTCTCCAGAACACACTCAACTCTCCAGAATCCACTCAGCTCCACTCAGCTCCACTCAGCTCTCCAGAATCCACCCAGTTCTCCAGAATCCACTCAGCTCTCCAGAATCCACTCAGCTCTCCAGAATCTACTCAGCTCCACTCATCTCCACTCAACTCTCCAGAATCCACTCAACTCTCCAGAATCCACTCAACTCTCCAGAATCCACTCAACTCTCCAGAATCCACTCAGCTCTCCAGAATCCACTCAGCTCCACTCAGCTCCACTCAGCTCCACTCAGCTCTCCAGAATTCACTCAGCTCTCCAGAATCCACTCAGCTCTCCAGAACACACCTAGCTCTCCAGAATCCACTCAGCTCTCCAGAATCCACTCAGCTCTCCAGAACACACTCAGCTCTCCAGAACACACTCAGCTCTCCAGAACACAGCTAGCTCTCCAGAATCCACTCAGCTCTCCAGAATCCACTCAGCTCTCCAGAATCCACTCAGCTCTCCAGAATCCACTCAGCTCTCCAGATTCCACTCAGCTCGCCAGAACACACTCAGCTCTCCAGAATCTACTCAGCTCTCCATAACACACTCAGTTCTCCAGAACACACTCAGTTCTCCAGAATCCACTCAACACTCCAGAATCCACTCAGTTCTCCAGAATCCACTCAGCTCCACTCAGCTCCACTCAACTCTCCAGAACACACTCAGTTCTCCAGAATCCACTCAACTCTCCAGAATCCACTCAGCTCTCCAGAATCCACTCAGCTCTCCAGAATCCACTCAGCTCTCCAGAATCCACTGAGCTCCACTCAGCTCCACTCAACTCTCCAGAACACACTCAGTTGTCCAGAATCCACTCAACTCTTTAGAACACACTCAGCTCTCCAGAACACACCTAGCTCTCCAGAACACACCTAGCTCTCCAGAACACACCTAGCTCTCCAGATTCCACTCAGCTCCACTCAACTCTCCAGAACACACTCAGTTCTCCAGAATCCACTCAGCTCTCCAGAATCCACTCAGCTCTCCAGAATCCACTCAGCTCTCCAGAATCCACTCATCTCCACTCAGCTCCACTCAGCTCTCCAGAATCCACTCAGCTCTCCAGAATCTACTCAGCTCCACTCAACTCTCCAGAACACACTCAGTTCTCCAGAATCCACTCAGCTCTCCAGAATCCACTCAGCTCTCCAGAATCCACTCAGCTCTCCAGAATCCACTCAGCTCTCCAGAATCCACTCAGCTTCACTCAGCTCTACAGAATCCACTCAGCTCTCCAGAATCCACTCAGCTCTCCAGAATCCACTCAGCTTCACTCAGCTCCACTCAGCTCCACTCAGCTCTCCAGAATCCACTCAGCTCTCCAGAACACACCTAGCTCTCCAGAACACACCTAGCTCTCCAGAATCCACTCAGCTCTCCAGAACACACCTAGCTCTCCAGAATCCACTCAGCTCTCCAGAATCCACTCAGCTCCACTCAGCTCTCCAGAATCCACTCAGCTCTCCAGAACACACTCAACTCTCCAGAATCCACTCAACTCTCCAGAATCCACTCAACTCTCCAGAATCCACTCAGTTCTCCAGAATCCACTCAGTTCTCCAGAATCCACTCAGCTCCACTCAGCTCCACTCAGCTCTCCAGAATCCACCCAGTTCTCCAGAATCCACTCAGCTCTCCAGATTCCACTCAGCTCGCCAGAACACACTCAGCTCTCCAGAATCCACTCAGCTCTCCAGAATCCACTCAGCTCTCCAGAATCCACTCAGCTCCACTCAGCTCTCCAGAATCCACTCAGCTCTCCATAACACACTCAGTTCTCCAGAATCCTGTTACGAGCCAGCTGGGGATCAAACTCAGGTCCCCGATGGATGCGTGTGTCCTTGATGTTGACCACTCCACTACTGGAGGAGGTTGAGCCCAAGTGCAGAGGAATAGAAAACAATGAGATCTCAAAAGTCTGGGTTTTATCTTTGGCTCTTTACTTCAGAGAAAAAAGGCAAAACTTAGCAACAGTCTTAGGCAACACTTTAAATGATTGTGTCCCAGGGTAACTTAAACAACTCCGCTTGGGAGGCAATACAAAAAGGTAATCCAAAACAGAGAGACGTCTCTCAACATGAGTCCAGAAACATCTTTCCAAAAGTCCACAAAAGGAAACAAAAAAAACATAGAATCCAAGTTCAAATATTAGAAGTCAGAAAAATATCAGACACAAGGAATCCTAGAGAATGACAACACCTAGACCAACATCAGGACTGAACATGAACAAAAGGGCAGTGGGGCCTTAAATAGGGTTTGTCATTAAAAGTAATTCAACACAGGTGAGGCCATTACTAACAACAATTAAGACAGGAGAATCAATCTGGGTTGACATAACGCCATCTAGTGGTAAAGTCAAGGGGCTTCAGACAAAACATTACAGAACCCCCTCTTTTAGGAACGGCTCCTGACGTTCCCAATAGCTCGGGTTGAGTGGAGACGATGAAAGTCTTTGATCAAACTCTTGTCCAGGATATGGTGAGTGGGGACCCAAGACCGTTCCTCCGGCCCATATCCTTCCCAGTCCACTAGAAACTGCCGTCTACCACGGACCAGTCGAGTGTCCAATATCCGCTTGACCCTGTATGCTGGCTGGCCATCGATGATCTGTGGTGCTGGGGGTGGCCTGGTAGCAGGAGACAGAGGACTGTATTTGACAGGTTTTAAGAGGGAAACATGAAAGGTGGGATGAATGCGCAACGACTTGGGAAGTAGGAGACGGTAGGAAACAGGGTTTACTTTCCTTAAAACCTTGAAGGGACCTATGAATCTTGGAGCCAACTTGCGTGCTTCAACGCGAAGGGAAGGTCCTTGCTGGACAACCAGACCTTCTGCCCTGGCCGTAGAGATGGTGCTGGTCTGCGGCGACGGTTGGCCCGTTGCTGTTGTAGCTGTGAAGCCTTCAGAAGCGCAGCTCGGGCCTTCTTCCACACCCTGTGGCACCGTCGAGCGAGATGTTGGGCAGCCGGAACCCCCACCTCAGTCTCTTGCTCAGAAAACAAAGGAGGTTGATAACCAAACTGGCATTCAAAAGGTGACATACCCGTTGAGGAATGGCGAAGAGTATTATGGGCAAATTCTGCCCATATCAGGTGTTTGCTCCAGGTCATTGGGTTGGATGAAGCTAGACATCTCAAGGTTGTCTCTATCTCTTGGTTAGTTCTTTCAGTCTGTCCATTAGACTGGGGATGAAAACCAGATGACAGACTTGCTGAAGCCCCAATCAGCTGGCAGAAGGCCTTCCAGAACCTGGATGCAAACTGAGGACCACGGTCTGAAACAACATCTTGGGAAAGCCATGCAACCTAAAAATATTCTGCAATACAACCTCAGCAGTCTGTGGAGCTGAAAGAAGTCTTGGCAATGGAATAAGGTGGCAAGCCTTTGAAAATCTATCCACAACTACCAAAATCACTTTGTTACCTTGGGAGAGTGGTAGACCCGTTACAAAGTCCATAGAAATATGTGACCAAGGCCGAGCAGGGACTGGGAGGGGTAGCAGGTGACCTTGTGGACGAGACCTGGAATCCTTATGCTGGGCACAAATGGGGCAGGCAGCAACAAAGGATTTGACATCTCCAGCAATCTTTGGCCACCAGAAGCGTCTGGAAAGGAAGTCAAGAGTCCTACTGACTCCTGGGTGGCATGTGATTGATGAGGAATGCCCCCATTGTAAAACATCGGTGCGCACTCTCTTGGGTACAAAAAGACGGCCAGGTGGCCCATTACCCGGGTCAGCCTCCTGCTGCTGTGCTTCTCTCACAATGGTCTCTATTCCCCATCTAACTGGAGCCAGAATCTTGGAGGGGATGATCGTCACCGGGTTGAAACCATGTTGGGTGGATCAAACTGCCTGGAGAGAGCATCAGGTTTCTGATTCTTAGAGCCTGGTCGATAGGAGAGAACAAAGTCAAAGCGATTAAAAATAGAGCCCATCGGGCCTGGCGAGAGTTCAGTCTCTTGGCTTCTTGGATATAAGTTAGATTCTTGTGGTCAGTCCATACAACAAAGGGATGTTTGGCGCCCTCCAACCAGTGCCTCCACTCCTCCAATGCTAGCTTGACTGCTAATAACTCCCTGTTACCAATATCATAATTTCTTTCACTAGAAGATAGCTTGTGTGAAAAGAAGGCACAAGGATGCAATCTGTCGTCTCTTCTGGCCCGCTGGGAAAGTACAGCGCCGACCCCTACCTCAGAGGCATCCACCTCGACTATGAAGGGCAGCTCAGGGTCGGGATAGTGAGAATGGGCGCTGAAGTAAATCTGTCTTTTAGTTTGCAGAAAGCCTTCTCAGCCTCGTCTGTCCACTGGAAGCCCTTAATATTCTTCCTAGTAAGAGTCGTAAGTGGAGCAGCAATGGCACTGAAATTGCGTATGAACTTTCGATAAAAATTGGAAAAGCCGAGAAAACGTTGTACCTGCTTACTGGACATGGGTTGAGGCCAATCTTTAACCGCTTTGGTTTTGGCAGTGTCCATCTGGATATGACCTTTAGATACAATGAAGCCCAAAAGGAGACCTCTTGAACATGGAACTCACTCTTCTCAAGTTTGATGAACAGATGGTTTCTCAGGAGCTGCTGGAGGACTAGGCGAACATGCTGCACGTGTTCCTGGAGGTCCTTGGAAAAGATAAGAATGTCATCCAAATAAACAAATACAAATCTGTTCAGCATGTCTCTTAACACATCATTAATCAAAGCTTGAAATACAGCAGGGCATTTCCCAGACCGAAAGGCATGACTCTATACTCATAGTGGCCCGTTGGTGTATTAAAAGCGGTCTTCCATTCATCACCAACGCGGATGCGGACCAGATGATAAGCATTTCGAAGGTCCAGTTTAGTGAATACAGTTGACCCCTGAAGCAACTCGAAGGCAGTAGACATTAATGGAAGAGGATAACGGTTCTTTATGGTGATCTTATTGAGACCCTGTAATCAATACAGGGTCGGAGACCCCATCCTTCTTAGCAACAAAGAAGAATCCAGCTCCTGCTGGTGAAGTCGAGGGACGTATAAAGCCAGATTTCAGGGCCTCGTGAATATAGTCCTCCATGGCCTTCCTCTCTGGTGGGGAAATGGAAAATAGTCTCCCCCTAGGAGGGCACATTCCAGGCAACAAGTCGATGGCACAATCATAAGGTCTGTGAGGGGGCAAGGATGAGGCCGCCTTCTTGCTGAACACCTCTAGCAAGTCTGCATAGTCAGGGGGAACACGGGATAACTCTGGAGGAGTCCCGGATGATTGCAGGGTAGTCTGACTTAACTTGGGAGAGACAAGAAGTTCAAGAGATGAAGTAGCGAGACACAAGTTATTACAATGAGGCCCCCATTTGACAATGTTACCAGAGAACCAGTTAATCTGGGGGTTATGATGGGCTAGCCAAGGAAAATCAAGGATTAAAGGGAATTCTGGTGACTTGATTACATAAAACTGTATAGTCTCTTGGTGACCCTCAATCCGAAGTAGTACAGGAATAGTGCTCAGACTCACCCGACCAGAACCCAGGGTCTTCCATCCAATGCTGTAATGGTCAGGGGTTCCTCAAGGTTGGTAAGTGGCACCTGAAGATGTCTGGCAATTTCCAAATCCATAAAGTTCCCAGCAGCCCCGGAATCCACAAAGGCCTTTAGGGGATGTGACTGATTGTTCCATAAAAGATGAGTAGACAAGAAAACCCCAGAAGATGCTGAGTTGGGAGAAGTAGTCTCTCTCATCACAGTCCTCCCTTCACTGGACAAGAGTTGGCTTTTCCCGAAAGGATCGGGCAGAGAGCTCTAAAGTGGCCAGGTTCACCACAGTACAAGCAGCATCTTTCCTTGATCCTGCGGTTCCGCTCAGACTGGGAGAGCCGTGATCGCCCAGCTGCATGGGCTCCTCAGTGCAAGTTACAGATGAGGCAGGGTGATCATGAGGCAGGTGCAGTACCAAGGGATGTTGATTGGGAACATACCTAGAAGACATTGTGCGCTCCCAACGCCTCTCTCGAAGACGATTATCTAATCGAATTGCCATAGCAATCAAAGACTCTAGGTCCGTTGCAGGATCACGGGCTGCCAATTCGTCCTTGAGTTCATCAGAAAGTGCTCTATTGAAAGCCACAGTCAATGCTTCCGGGTTCCAGCCACTCTCCATAGCTAGGGTTCGAAACTCCACGGCTAATTCTGCGACACTTTGAGTGCCCTGACTTAGCTGAAGGAGGCGGCTAGCTGCCTCACGTCCCCTTACTGGATGTTCAAACACCCTCCTCATCTCGTCAATAAAGCAACTGTAATCAGAACAGACTGCTGGTTGTGGAGACTGCTCCCACAGTGCAGTGGCCCAGGCTAGGGCCTTCCCAGATAAAAGGGTAATAACATAAGCTACCTTGCTACGTGAAGTTGGAAACTTATTAGGTTGTAATTCAAAGTTCAGTGAGCACTGTGTGAGGAAGCCTTTGCATCTGCCAAGGCTTCCATCGTACCTTTCAGGGTGCGGTAGATGAACCTCGAAGTTGCTGGGAGGTGCTGGTGGAGCTTGGGGTTGAGAATCAGTATCCCGCTGTGGGTTCAAAAGTATTTGAAGGTGCTGCAAGATCTCTGTGATGGCTTGACCCAGTTTTGATACAGCAGCTTCCTGTTGTGCAAGAGTTTGTTCATGTCGTTCCATGGTAGCTGCCTGGCTTGAAACAGCAGCTAAGATGCGTTCTGCTTTGGACAACGGTTGAGCTTCCTCTGCTGGGCCTGTATCCATGGTTCAGTCCTACTGTTACGAGCCAGCTGGGGATCAAACTCAGGTCCCGATGGATGCGTGTGTCCTTGATGTTGACCACTCCACTACTGGAGGAGGTTGAGCCCAAGTGCAGAGGAATAGAAAACAATGAGATCTCAAAAGTCTGGGTTTTATCTTTGGCTCTTTACTTCAGAGAAAAAAGGCAAAACTTAGCAACAGTCTTAGGCAACACTTTAAATGATTGTGTCCCAGGGTAACTTAAACAACTCCGCTTGGGAGGCAATACAAAAAGGTAATCCAAAACAGAGAGAAGTCTCTCAACATGAGTCCAGAAACATCTTTCCAAAAGTCCACAAAAGGAAACAAAAAAAACATAGAATCCAAGTTCAAATATTAGAAGTCAGAAAAATATCAGACACAAGGAATCCTAGAGAATGACAACACCTAGACCAACATCAGGACTGAACATGAACAAAAGGGCAGTGGGGCCTTAAATAGGGTTTGTCATTAAAAGTAATTCAACACAGGTGAGGCCATTACTAACAACAATTAAGACAGGAGAATCAATCTGGGTTGACATAACGCCATCTAGTGGTAAAGTCAAGGGGCTTCAGACAAAACATTACAGAATCCACTCAACTCTCCAGAATCCACTCAGTTCTCCAGAATCCACTCAGCTCTCCAGAATCCACTCAGCTCCACTCAGCTCCACTCAGCTCTCCAGAATCCACCCAGTTCTCCAGAATCCACTCAGCTCTCCAGAATCCACTCAGCTCCACTCAGCTCTCCAGAATCCACTCAGCTCCACTCAGCTCTCCAGAATCCACTCAGCTCTCCATAACACACTCAGTTCTCCAGAACACACTCAGTTCTCCAGAATCCACTCAACTCTCCAGAATCTACTCAGTTCTCCAGAATCCACTCAACTCTCCAGAATCCACTCAGCTCTCCAGAATCCACTCAGCTCCACTCAGCTCCACTCAGCTCTTCCCTGATAATGTTGAGTGAGGGCAAACGCCTGAGCAAGCATGTAAGTACCTGGCCTGCTGCTTGGAAATGCAGGAACGTTATTTTGTGATGTTCCTGTAGAGATGGAAACCCATTTAACTTGGGAATTTAACAGCAAACTGTATTTTTATGTGCACTACATCATCACCCACAGCTATTTATCCTCAACAAGTCAACTGGATGGAAACACATCTCTGCTGGGAAAATGTGCATATCTTCTCATGCAGATCTGAGAATATTAACATTCAAATCTGTCACCGATTGGATGGAAACCTAGATACAGAATTCGAAGATATCTTTTCAACACTCTCCCGGCCTCAATAATCACCAAGCCTCGGTGTGAAAGAGCAAAATATCACGATCCCATATATCCAGTAGAAACGTCATAAAATACCTAAACACTTTTCTCATGTGTAAAAACAGCTGTCTGTTCGGAGCTCACTGGAATAGGCTAGTTGATACAATGTCGCAAGTTGGCTAGTTACAGCTTCAGGCCGGACCCAGTTGATGGATTTTATACAGTGTTGCAAGTTCGCTCGTGATAGATCAAGACAAGACGGATATAAAGGGAGGAGAGATGAATGCGATTGAAATACCTTTTTGCCGCGCTACAGACAGCTATTTCCACCCGCTAATACAGGACTATTTTAGTGAAAAAAATTAAATAAAAAAATTAAAAACACTCTCCCTGAATATAGCAGAGGCTGGTGACCTCAGAGGGAGGCTGGTGTTCTCAGAGGGAGGCTGGTGTTCTCAGAGTGAGGCTGGTGTTCCCAAAGTGACGCTTTTGTTCTCAGAGGGAGGCTGGTGTTCTCAGAGGGAGGCTGGTGTTCTCAGAGGGAGGCTGGTGATCTCAGAGTAAGGCTGGTGTACTCAGAGGCTGGTGATCTCAGAGTGAGGCTGGTGTTCTCAGAGTGAGGCTGGTGTTCTCAGAGGGAGGCTGGTGTTCTCAGAGTGAGGCTGGTGTTCTCAGAGTGAGGCTGGGGTTCTCAGAGTGAGGCTGGTGTTCCCAAAGTGACGCTTTTGTTCTCAGAGGGAGGCTGGTGTTCTCAGAGTGAGGCTGGTGTTCCCAAAGTGATGCTTTTGTTATCAGGGGGAGGCTGGTGTTCTCAGAGGGAGGCTGGTGTTCTTAGAGGGAGGCTGGTGTTCTCAGAGTGAGGCTGGTGTTCTCAGAGTGAGGCTGGTGTTCTCAGAGGGAGGCTGGTGTTCTAAGAGGCTGTTGATGTCAGAAAGAGGCTGGTCTTCTCAGAGTGAGGCTGGTGATCTCAGAGGGAGGCTGGTGTACTCAGAGGCTGGTGATCTCAGAGTGAGGCTGGTGTTCTCAGAGTGAGGCTGGTGTTCTCAGAGTGAGGCTGGTGTTCCCAAAGTGACGCTTTTGTTCTCAGAGGGAAGCTGGTGTTCTCAGAGGGAGGCTGGTGTTCTCAGAGTGAGGCTGGTGTTCTCAGAGTGAGGCTGGTGTACTCAGAATGAGGCTGGTGTTCTCAGAGTGAGGCTGGTTTTCTCAGAGGGAGGCTGGTGATCTCAGAGTGAGGCTGGTGTTCTCAGTGTGAGGCTGGTGTTCTCAGAGTGAGGCTGGTGTTCTCATAGGCTGGTGTTCTCAGAGGGAGGCTGGTGTTCTCAGAGTGAGGCTGGTGTTCCCAAAGTGACGCTTTTGTTCTCAGAGGGAGGCTGGTGTTCTCAGAGGGAGGCTGGTGTTCTCAGAGGGAGGCTGGTGATCTCAGAGTAAGGCTGGTGTACTCAGAGGCTGGTGATCTCAGAGTGAGGCTGGTGTTCTCAGAGTGAGGCTGGTGACCTCAGAGGGAGGCTGGTGTTCTCAGAGGGAGGCTGGTGTTCTCAGAGTGAGGCTGGTGTTCCCAAAGTGACGCTTTTGTTCTCAGAGGGAGGCTGGTGTTCTCAGAGGGAGGCTGGTGTTCTCAGAGGGAGGCTGGTGATCTCAGAGTAAGGCTGGTGTACTCAGAGGCTGGTGATCTCAGAGTGAGGCTGGTGTTCTCAGAGTGAGGCTTGTGTTCTCAGAGGGAGGCTGGTGTTCTCAGAGTGAGGCTGGTGTTCTCAGAGTGAGGCTGGGGTTCTCAGAGTGAGGCTGGTGTTCCCAAAGTGACGCTTTTGTTCTCAGAGGGAGGCTGGTGTTCTCAGAGTGAGGCTGGTGTTCCCAAAGTGATGCTTTTGTTATCAGGGGGAGGCTGGTGTTCTCAGAGGGAGGCTGGTGTTCTTAGAGGGAGGCTGGTGTTCTCAGAGTGAGGCTGGTGTTCTCAGAGTGAGGCTGGTGTTCTCAGAGGGAGGCTGGTGTTCTAAGAGGCTGTTGATGTCAGAAAGAGGCTGGTCTTCTCAGAGTGAGGCTGGTGATCTCAGAGTAAGGCTGGTGTACTCAGAGGCTGGTGATCTCAGAGTGAGGCTGGTGTTCTCAGAGTGAGGCTGGTGTTCTCAGAGGGAGGCTGGTGTTCTCAGAGTGAGGCTGGTGTTCCCAAAGTGACGCTTTTGTTCTCAGAGGGAGGCTGGTGTTCTCAGAGGGAGGCTGGTGTTCTCAGAGTGAGGCTGGTGTTCTCAGAGTGAGGCTGGTGTACTCAGAATGAGGCTGGTGTTCTCAGAGTGAGGCTGGTTTTCTCAGAGGGAGGCTGGTGATCTCAGAGTGAGGCTGGTGTTCCCAAAGTGACGCTTTTGTTCTCAGAGGGAGGCTGGTGTTCTCAGAGGGAGGCTGTTCTAAGAGGCTGTTGATGTCAGAAAGAGGCTGGTCTTCTCAGAGGGAGGCTGGTGATCTCAGAGTAAGGCTGGTGTACTCAGAGGCTGGTGATCTCAGAGTGAGGCTGGTGTTCTCAGAGTGAGGCTGGTGACCTCAGAGGGAGGCTGGTGTTCTCAGAGGGAGGCTGGTGTTCTCAGAGTGAGGCTGGTGTTCCCAAAGTGACGCTTTTGTTCTCAGAGGGAGGCTGGTGTTCTCAGAGGGAGGCTGGTGTTCTCAGAGGGAGGCTGGTGATCTCAGAGTAAGGCTGGTGTACTCAGAGGCTGGTGATCTCAGAGTGAGGCTGGTGTTCTCAGAGTGAGGCTGGTGTTCTCAGAGGGAGGCTGGTGTTCTCAGAGTGAGGCTGGTGTTCTCAGAGTGAGGCTGGGGTTCTCAGAGTGAGGCTGGTGTTCCCAAAGTGACGCTTTTTGTTCTCAGAGGGAGGCTGGTGTTCTCAGAGTGAGGCTGGTGTTCCCAAAGTGATGCTTTTGTTATCAGGGGGAGGCTGGTGTTCTCAGAGGGAGGCTGGTGTTCTTAGAGGGAGGCTGGTGTTCTCAGAGTGAGGCTGGTGTTCTCAGAGTGAGGCTGGTGTTCTCAGAGGGAGGCTGGTGTTCTAAGAGGCTGTTGATGTCAGAAAGAGGCTGGTCTTCTCAGAGTGAGGCTGGTGATCTCAGAGTAAGGCTGGTGTACTCAGAGGCTGGTGATCTCAGAGTGAGGCTGGTGTTCTCAGAGTGAGGCTGGTGTTCTCAGAGGGAGGCTGGTGTTCTCAGAGTGAGGCTGGTGTTCCCAAAGTGACGCTTTTGTTCTCAGAGGGAGGCTGGTGTTCTCAGAGGGAGGCTGGTGTTCTCAGAGTGAGGCTGGTGTTCTCAGAGTGAGGCTGGTGTACTCAGAATGAGGCTGGTGTTCTCAGAGTGAGGCTGGTTTTCTCAGAGGGAGGCTGGTGATCTCAGAGTGAGGCTGGTGTTCTCAGTGTGAGGCTGGTGTTCTCAGAGTGAGGCTGGTGTTCTCATAGGCTGGTGATCTCAGAGTGAGGCTGGTGTTCTCAGAGTGAGGCTGGTGTTCTCAGAGTGAGGCTGGTGTTCTCAGAGTGAGGCTGGTGTTCTCAGAGGGAGGCTGGTGTTCACAGAGGAAGGCTGTTGTTCTCAGAGTGAGGCTGGTGTTCACAGAGGAAGGCTGTTGTTCTCAGAGGGAGGCTGGTGTTCTCAGAAAGAGGCTGGTGTTCTCAGAAGGAGGCTGGTGTTCTCAGAGCGAGGCTGGTGTTCTCAGAGTGAGGCTGGTGTTCTCAGAGTGAGGCTGGTGTTCTCAGAGGGAGGCTGGTGTTCTCAGAAAGAGGCTGGTGTTCTCAGAGCGAGGCTGATGCTCTCACTGGCTAGTTTCACATTAGTTGAATTTAAACTATTAGACTATCATTTTTACTTGAGATTTTTATGGTTAACCATAAAACAGGGATTTTGAGAAACTGAAATGTTATTTTTGAAATTAAACTCTCCTATGGAAATGCCCATATGAAAATCCTAACGGGCACACATAGGTAGAAATTGTAGGATAAATGATAAGCTTCCCAATCTTGAAACTCAAGTTTATAGCCTTTACTACTAGATAGAGCCATGTCTACATGGAACCAGACGTAAATACACCTTATGGTACAGCAGGGCCTGTGAAGAGACACACACACACAGGCACAGACACACGTACAAACGATAAGACACACTCTACACACGTACACATGGATTTTGTATTGTAGATATGTGATCGAGTAGTGGCCTGTGGGAACACACTTAATGTGTTGTGAAATATGTCATGAAATGTAATGTCATGTAATATTTTAAATTGTATATAACAATACATTTTGCTGGACCCCAAGAAGACTAGCTGCTGCCTTGGCAGGAACTAAGGTGGATCCATAGTAAACCCCAGGAAGAGTAGCTGCTGCCTTGGCAGGAACTAATGGGGATCCATAATAAACCCCAGGAAGAGTAGCTGCTACCTTGGCAGGAACTAATGGGGATCCATAATAAACCCCAGGAAGAGTAGCTGCTGCCTTGGCAGGAACTAATGGGGATTCATAATAAACCCCAGGAAGAGTAGCTGCTGCCTTGGCAGGAACTAATGGGGATCCATAATAAACCCCAGGAAGAGTAGCTGCTGCCTTGGCAGGAACTAATGGGGATCCATAATAAACCCCAGGAAAAGTAGCTGCTGCCTTGGCAGGAACTAATGGGGATCCATAATAAATACCAATACAAAACCACACAAATCCCTGGGCCTGTCATTCTGCCAGACACACCTCACTTACAAATCAGGAATTGCTGAGTACACACACACACACACACACACACACACACACACACACACACACACACACACACACACACACACACACACACACACACACACACACACACACACACACACACACACACACACACACACACACACACACACACACACACACACCATGAGTAATACAGTAGGGACGAGACAGATTGTTCAGAGCCAGACTGTGTGATCTATTTAGTCAAGGAGTCTAGTCTGTTATACAGGAGAACATGATGCTTAGCTAATTGGCTGGTGGCGATAATAAAACTGGATTTCTCTAATAAATAGAAAAACACAAATACAAAAAATACAAATAAAAAACATTGTAGGTCCTGTGAAGAAAAGCGTGCCCCCAATTCCCACCCAACTGATTTGTTCTGGGCCTAGAGGACTATATTTAGGCACATTTTGACAGAGAGGAAATATAGCCCATTTTCAGTGCGGCCCTCCGGACCTCGTTGAATACTGAATGCAGCCTCCCCCCCAGGGCAAAATGAGTTTGACACTTCTTCTTTATTACCTATCGTAGCTGTTGTCCATCTAGACTAGAGGAAACATCACCTTCCAGCATTAATGAACCAGTATAACACTGGATACACTTTATTAACCCTGTAATATGGTGAAGACACTGTTCTAGTGGTTTATTGGTTGGATGTGTCTATGGGAGGGAACATATCGATAAAACCTTTAGCTCAGCTGTCTGTTTGTCAAAAAGGTCTGGGTGTAGCTGGTGCAGAGGAGTCAGGCGCAAGACAACAAGAGATGAGTACCAAAGTAATTTACTTTAAAAAAAAAAACGTACTCATTACAACTAGAAAATAACCAAGTTTACAATAAGGACCAAAACACAAAACAATCACGCACAAAACCATGAGGGAAACAGAGGGTTAAATAATGAACATAATTATTGGGGGACTGAAACCAGGTGTGTGTGAAACAAGACAAAACAAATGGAACATGAAAAGTAGATCGGCGATGGCTAGAAGACCGGTGACGTCGACATCTGAACGCCGACCTAAAAAGGAGAGGGACCGACTTCGGCGGAAGTCGTGACAGGAGGGTATGGTAAGTGAGCCAGTGTTTAATATAGGGGAGATTGGGGTAGGGTGAGCCAGTGTTTAACATAGGGGAGATTGGGGTAAGGTGAGCCAGTGTTTAACATAGGGGAGAATAGGGTAAGGTGAGACAGTGTTTAACATAGGGGAGAGTAGGGTAGGTGAGACAGTGTTTAACATAGGGGAGAATAGGGTAAGGTGAGACAGTGTTTAATATAGGGGAGATTTTGGTAAGGTGAGCCAGTGTTTAATATAGGGGAGATTGGGGTAAGGTGAGACAGTGTTTAACATAGGGGAGATTGGGGTAAGGTGAGACAGTGTTTAATATAGGGGAGAATGGGGTAAGGTGAGACAGTGTTTAATATAGGGGAGATTTTAGTAAGGTGAGCCAGTGTTTAACGTATCTTTACTTAAGTATGACAAATGGGTACTTTTCCCACTACTGATTGCAATCCTTGAACATCAAAACACAGGGGTAGATATCACCTTTTCTGTGATATTAATATTTGGTTCAGCAGATATTAAGGAAATTAAGGAAAGTACATTATCCGGGCTACGGCGGGAACAGCAAAATGTCCACCATAGCCCCCATGAGGCCTTTTCTTTTGCGCAGGGCCCCAAACTGGGCCCCAAACGGTACACAAGTTTCATGCTTTTAGGAAAAAAAATGTGCATCATTTTCACATATTGCCAAAATGACAAAATCTGCAACGAGAAAAAGGAGTGCACGCTTTTTCAGTCATCATTCTATATAGACCATGTTGGACCTGCACGAGCAGCGCTCCGAGAACGCACCACTAAACAGAAGAGAAAAGAAAGTAGGCTACTCAAAATAAATGCTGAAGGAAAATAACAGCCTGGTGATACACAAGCAAACTAGAGGACTGGATAGCAATACCGGGGAGCAATAATTGGAGCTTAAACAACATTACAATCTCTAGAAAAATCGAGGCATGTATGTCCAAAACCGTAAGGCTGTGATTCAGTCTATGAAATTTAAAAAAGCACACGAGAGAGAGAGAGAGAGAGAGAGAGAGAGAGAGAGAGAGAGAGAGAGAGAGAGAGAGAGAGAGAGAGAGAGAGAGAGAGAGAGAGAGAGGGAGAGAGAGGGGGAGCCCTTTGGTTTGTGCGCCAAAACAAAAAAAAGGCTCCTTCAAAAGCTTATATTGTCTTAGTAAAGGAGTAGGCTTCATTTTGGGTTGAAGAAACGGTCCCTATGGGGCGTCATAATTCACGGAGCTGTTGTCTATCTAATGACATCCCTGTTATCTCCCACCAACACACCTAATGAATTCACCAGATTGACCGACGCATCTATTGTTGCAAACACTGTCTCACCTTACCAAAATCTCCCCTATATTAAACACTGTCTCACCTTACCAAAATCTCCCCTATATTAAACACTGGCTCACCTTACAAAAATCTCCCCTATATTAAACACTGGCTCACCTTACCCCAATCTCCCCTATATTAAACACTGGCTCACCTTACCAAAATCTCCCCTATATTAAACACTGGCTCACCTTACCAAAATCTCCTCTATATTAAACACTGGCTCACCTTACCCCAATCTCCCCTATATTAAACACTGTCTCACCTTACCAAAATCTCCCCTATATTAAACACTGTCTCACCTTACCCCAATCTCCCCTATGTTAAACACTGTCTCACCTTACCAAAATCCCCCCTATATTAAACACTGTCTCACCTTACCCCAATCTCCCCTATATTAAACACTGTCTCACCTTACCCCAATCTACCCTATATTAAACACTGTCTCACCTTACCAAAATCTCCCCTATATTAAACACTGTCTCACCTTACCAAAATCTCCCCTATATTAAACACTGTCTCACCTTACCCCAATCTCCCCTATATTAAACACTGTCTCACCTTACCCCAATCTCCCCTATATTAAACACTGTCTCACCTTACCCCAATCTACCCTATATTAAACACTGTCTCACCTTACCAAAATCTCCCCTATATTAAACACTGTCCCCCCAAACCAAAATCTCCCCTATATTAAACACTGTCTCACCTTACCAAAATCTCCCCTATATTAAACACTGTCTCACCTTACCAAAATCTCCCCTATATTAAACACTGTCTCACCTTACCCCAATCTCCCCTATGTTAAACACTGTCTCACCTTACCAAAATCCCCCCTATATTAAACACTGTCTCACCTTACCCCAATCTCCCCTATATTAAACACTGGCTCACCTTACCCCAATCTCCCCTATATTAAACACTGTCTCACCCTACCCCAATCTCCCCTATATTAAACACTGTCTCACCTTACCCCAATCTCCCCTATGTTAAACACTGTCTCACCTTACCAAAATCCCCCCTATATTAAACACTGTCTCACCTTACCCCAATCTCCCCTATATTAAACACTGTCTCACCTTACCCCAATCTCCCCTATATTAAACACTGTCTCACCTTACCAAAATCCCCCCTATATTAAACACTGTCTCACCTTACCCCAATCTCCCCTATATTAAACACTGTCTCACCTTACCCCAATCTCCCCTATATTAAACACTGTCTCACCTTACCCCAATCTCCCCTATATTAAACACTGTCTCACCTTACCCCAATCTCCCCTATATTAATAGAAAATGACTCAAGTAAAAGTGAACATCGCCCAGTAAAATACTACTTGAGTAAAAGTCTAAGAGTATTTGGTTTTAAATATACTTAAATATCAAAAGTAATTGATTTGAAGAAGAAAAAAAAGAAAGTAAAAGTATAATTAATTTCAAACAAAACTACACAACAATTTTGGTGTTTTTATTTTATTTACCGATTAGCCAGAAGCACACTCCCAACACTCAGACATAATTTACAAACGAAGCGTTTTGTGTTCAGTGGGTGTCTGGATAAATGGATAGAGTAAAAAGTACCTACACGAAACAGTGAAGTAAAGTACACATACCCACTTTCACGGGTAGCATCAGGAACCTTCCAATCCCTGATGTATTTGTCTGCTCATAGTGAACCACAAAGTCCGGCGTTCATAGTGAATGCCTATAACGCCCAACAAAGTGGAGAGGGCGTGCTCACAAACTCGAAATAATGGCGTTGTTTACTTTGAACGACGAACACACAGTAATCAAGAGATCGATACAATTAGTGAGGAGGTTAAATTGTGTATTGTTATTTATTTTGTTGTAGGTGGTACTGAATCTGAATCCACCAACATGAGCTTCCAACCCCTCGCTCTGCACAAGGTGAAGGTAAGTTGGCCAAAATATTTACAAGCTGACTGCTAAGATAGCTCAATTTACAGTCAGCATGGCATAAAAACGAATTGGGTAGTGTTTGTATGGTTTGTGTTATGGGGTTACAGGTGGTTAGAGGTGGCCTGAGGACCACAGAGTACCTTCCAGACCACGTCATCAATTTAGTCTACCCCGTTTCTCTTTTCACCAGTTCTCTTTGTCAAACTAAGGTTATCTGGAGTCCTTCCACAGTGCCCTGGGTACACGAGCACGAGGGAGGGGGGACACACCGTGCGGTTACGGAGCACGACAAGATCGTGGGACAGAAACCAGCAATGGACGCTGAAAGGTATAAGATAGAGTACTACAACAGTACTGACACAACCGTCTCAATCTTCTCTCTGCAGATTCTCAAAACACAATACAAAGACTATGTCTACATTCCCTTGCAAAGGGCTACTATTGACAAGAATAATCCGTCAAAGTCAATGAGCCGTGGGAGGTTTACAGACAGTTCTTTGACATGAGGAAGGGGAGTTTTAGTTGTGCTTAGACAATAAATGTGTTATTGTGTACGACAACCATTTCTTACACAACAACAGTACCAGCTAAATCTTCTGGAAGAGATTTCCAAACAGTTGGTGGTTAAGAATCCATAAATCACTTCCTTTCCAGGAGACGTGCAGTACCAGCGGGGCGTCCCACTCCTCTTTCTATTCTGGTTAGAGCCAGTTTGCGCTGATCTGTGAAGGGAGTAGTACACAGCGTTGTACGAGATCTTCAGTTTCTTGGCAATTTCTCACATGGGAATAGCCTTCATTTCTCAGAATAAGATTAGACTGGTGAGTTTCAGAAGAAAGTTCTTTGTTTCTGGCCATTTCGAGCCTGTAATCTAACCCACAAATGCTGATGCTCCAGATACTCAACTAGTCTAAAGAAAGACAGTTTTATTGTTTCTTTAACCAGAACAACAGTTTCCAGCTGTGCTAACATAATTGCAAAAGGGTTTTCTAATGATCAATTAGCCTTTTAAAACTTGGAATAGCTAACACAACGTGCCATTGGAACACAGGAGTGATGGTTGCTGATAATGGGCCTCTGTACACCTATGTAGATATTCCATAGAAAATCTGCCATTTCCAGTTACAATAGTAATTTACAACATCAACAATGTCTACACTGTATTTCTGATCAGTTTGATGTTATTTTAAAGGACGTAAAATGTGCTAGCTTTCAAAAACAAGGACATTTCTAAGTAACCCCAAACTTTTGAACGGTAGTGTATATACATAAAGTACCAGTCAAAAGTTTGGACACACATTCTCTTTCAAGGGTTTTTCTTTATTTTTACTATTTTCTACATTGTAGAATAATTGTGAAGTTATCAAAACTATGAATTAACACACATGGAATCATGTAGTAACCAAAAAAGTTTTAAACAAATTTTATAATATTTTATATTTGAGATTCTTCAAAGTAGCCACCCTTTGCCTTGATGACAGCTTTGCACACTCATGGCATTCTCTCAACCAGCTTCATGAGGTAGTCACCTGGAATGCATTTCAACTAACAGGTGTGCCTTGTTAAAATTAATTTGTGGAATTTATTTCCTTAATACGTTTGATACATAAATATTCACACCCTTTGCATAAATATTCCAATTTTCTTTCGATCATCCTTGAGGTGTCACAACAACTTGATTTGAGTCCACCTGTGGCGTATTCAAGTGTTTGGACATGATTTAGAAAGAAAAACACAACTGGCTATATAAGGTCCCACAGTTGACAGAGCAGAAACTATACCATGAAGTCCAAGAAACTGTCCGTAGATCTCTGAGATATAATTGTGATGAGTCGTATATCTGGGGAAGGGTATAAAACCATTTCTAGAGTGTTGAAAGTTTCCATGAGCACAGTGGTCTCTATCATTGAGAATTTGAAAAAATATGGAACTACCCAGGTTATCATGTTTTAGGGAAGACCCAGACAGTGTCGAAGTAACAAAGGTTTATTACTAAAACAGGGTTCAGGCAAAACGACAGGTCAAGGGCAGGCAGAGGTTGGTTATCCAGATCAGAGTCCAAAAGGTACAGAATGGCAGGCAGGCTCAGGGTCAGGGCAGGCAAAGGTCAATAATCTAGTGTGACAAGGTACAGAATGGCAGGCAGGCTCAGGGTCAGGGCAGGCAAAGGTCAATAATCTAGTGTGACAAGGTACAGAATGGCAGGCAGGCTCAGGGTCAGGGCAGGCAGAATGGTCAAAAACGTGAAAGCTAGAAAACAGGAACTAGAAACAGACAGGAGCAAGGGGGAAACCACTGGTAGGCTTGACGAACGAAACAAACTGGCAACAGACAAATAGAGAACACAGGTATAAATACACAGGGGATAATGGGGAAGATGGGAGACACCTGGAGGGGGGTGGAGACAAGCACAAAGACAGGTGAAACAGATCAGGGTGTGACACAGACTCTGCCTAGAGCTGGACGTCCAACCAAACTGAGCAACCAGGCAATGGTTTTCAGCGGCATGGGACTGGGAGATTGGTAAGGATGGAGGGAACAATGAATGGAGCCAAATACAGGAAAATCATTGATGAGAACCTGCTTCAGAGTGCAAACGACCTTAGACTGGGGCAAAGATTTACGTTCCATCAGGACAATGACTCCGAGCAATGCTGGAATGGCTTCGGAACAAGAGTGAGTGGCCCTGCCAAAGCCTAGACTTGAATCCCATTGAAAATCTGTGGAAAGACTTGAAGATTGCTTTTCACCGCTGCTCCCTGTCTAATTTAACAGAGCTTGAGAAAATCTGCAAGGAATAACTGGAGAAAATCCCAGAATCCAGATGTGCAAAACTGATGCAGACAAAAGCCAAAACGAATCTCTGCCAAAGGTGCTTCTACAAAGTATTGAGTCAGGGGTGTGAATATTTATGTAAATTAATTATTTCTTTATTTCATTTTCAATAAATTAGCAATATTTTTCTAAAAACATGTTTTCACTCTGTCATTTAGGGGTATTGTGTGTAGACAGGTGAGAGAGAAAAAAAAAATCGATTTAATCCATTTTGAATTCAGGCTGTAACACAACAAAATGTGGAAAAGGTCAATGGGGAATGGATACCGTCTGAAGACGCCGTACCTTAATATCATCTATACTTTTCATTTTTTACACATTGTCATGGAAGAAGTGGCGAAATGATGACTTCACCCGAAAAATAAATTATTCACTTCTCATGCCTTTACATAGGCTATCATAGAATGTAGGCCAAATAAGCACTGTAAAAAAAAAAGAAAATGACTTTGAATATCGTTGATAAAATATATTGAAAAGTATAAAACATGTAGGTTAATATATGTGCAGGTCATGGTGTTGATGGGGCTGGGCTGATAACATCACAGCCCCATTCCTAATTCCCTCTATTACAGAAGAGGAAATTGTAGGGCTCCTACAGTCACCCCATTCCATTCCGGACGTTGACGGAATACACTCCTGGTTTTGGCACTCCGCTTCGCTCACTCTTCTGTAGCTCTTCCACTCTCTTCCACTCCTGCATTGCTGTGGAAGCAGATGTTGATACTCTTATGCCAATTGATACTATTTCCCTGTCGGTTGCAGGTATTCGTTCCCGAGGAGGATAGAAGAGAACACAGCCGAGGCGTTAGAACTCATTCTACCGCTGCCTTGCTTCTGAATTCCGAACGGATAGATACGGCTTTGGAAAGATACCGAAACAGAGAAGAGAGAGAGAGAGAGGAGAGAGAGGGAAACAGCGAAGAGGAGAAGAGAGAGAGAGAAGGAAACGGCGAAGGGAGGAAGAAAGAAAGAAAGAAAGCTGGAGCTGAGTGTTGTTTACCACACCTGTGATGCTCCGTTGTTTCTAGCAACCAAGATGCGCTGCGGGGATACCAATGTACCGGTCAAGGTAGTGGACCAGGAGGATGCGTGCTGCTACTGCTGAGCCAACTGGACTTTGATGCAGAGGCGCTTCTAAAGAGACACCCCGGCGAATAAAACAACCGGACACACAAAACCGGGTACTACTACTACTGCTAATTCATTGCTGCTCTTTGTCTTTTGAAAGTTAAACCGGAGAAGTGCGAGCGGCTTTACAGCAGAGAATGATGCCGTTACACCCGACACCTTTTGTCCGCGGGAGATACAGCACGGCCACGCCGGCGATGCTCTGCTGGCTGCTCCTCGCTGGATTTACCTGCGTTGGTGAGTTCAATGTATATTACTATCATATGGCCCTGGTTCAACTTCACTGCGTTGTTCTGAAAGACGAACACCTGACGTAAAGGCCTTTATGTTCACAATCACATAACATAAGGCATTGTGGCAATGATGGATGGTAAATGTGCTCAGTCTAAGTCAATCTGGCAAGTTCTATCTGTCTGTCTGTGTGTGTGTGTGTGTGTTTTTTTGGCCAAACCAGTAGACCTGTCCGTATTACGCAGTGGTTTGTTATCCTCTGTGAGGGAGTATTTTCCACCGATCTTCATCAATTAGCGGTTCAAGGTTATAGAGGAGAGCAGCTCCGTTCATAACACGATTAATCGATCTACGATGCTCGGTTCGGTTCGGTTCGGTTTGGTTCGGTTCCATCTCAATTTACCAAGTAAACAATCCAAGCAGTCCCGTGACATTACCGCTACATTAGTAATACTGCTGACACGCTGTGTGTGTGTGTGTGTGTGTGTGTGTGTGTGAGGCTGCGAGGGTGACTCGTGTGTTGGCTAAAGGGGTCTGATTGTCTGTCTCCTGCAGCTCTCCGGTAATTTCATGACCGATTGTAAAATCGTAACGGGACAGAACACATGCTGGCGCACGAGCCGAACCGATGTCCCGGTGCGGTGAATGAAAAAGCGACACTTATAGCAGATGTATCCGTGTCGAGATTAAAGTTCAGTAGCGGCACGTCACACACTGTAGCCGACATCAGTGTCATCTGAAGAAGACAGATGTTATTGTTTAGTGGTTAAACAAAACAGAACAGAACGGTGAGGTGCAGACTGAGTGAGTTAAGCCATTTGTAAGCATCGGGGAATTTGCTATGCTGGCTGAGTGAAGCGGAGAACCATTTGATATAGCACGTTTCGTTCCTCTCCCCGTCCGCTCGCATCTCATCTCCTCTCCTGTCCTGTGCCTGGTCCTGCTATCTTCAGCAGTACGGTGACAGTTTTACCGTGCTGTTAGTGGTGACAGTTTTACCTTGCTGTTATAGGACCTAGTTGGGCTGATGACAGGGTGATTTACAGAGGAGCTGGAGCCTACTATATCCTACTGTAGTCTATTATAGCATTCTATATCCTACTGTAGTCTACTATAGCATTCTATATTGTACTATAGTCTACTATAGCATTCTATATCCTACTGTAGTCTACTATAGCATTCTATATTCTACTGTAGTCTACTATAGCATTCTATTGCCTACTGTAGTCTACTATAGCATTATACATCCTACTGTAGTCTACTATAGCATTATATATCCTACTGTAGTCTACTATAGCATTCCTAATCCTACCCGAAGGCTACTATAGTATTCTATATCCTACTGTAGTCTACTATATCATTCTATATCCTACTGTAGTCTACTATAGCATTCTATATTATACTGTAGTCTACTATAGCATTCTATAGCCTACTGTAGTCTACTATAGCATTCTATAGCCTACTGTAGTCTACTATAGCATTATATATCCTACTGTAGTCTACTATAGCATTCTATATCCTACTGTAGTCTACTATAGCATTATACATCCTACTGTAGTGTACTATAGCATTCTATATTCTACTGTAGTCTACTATAGCATTCTATATCCTACTGTAGTCTACTATAGCATTCTATAGCCTACTGTAGTCTACTATAGCATTATATATCCTACTGTAGTCTACTATAGCATTCTATATCCTACTGTAGTCTACTATAGCATTATACATCCTACTGTAGTCTACTATAGCATTCTATATCCTACTGTAGTCTACTATAGCATTCTACATCCTACTGTAGTCTACTATAGCATTCTATAGCCTACTGTAGTCTACTATAGCATTCTATATCCTACTGTAGTCTACTATAGCATTCTATATCCTACTGTAGTCTACTATAGCATTCTACATCCTACTGTAGTCTACTATAGCATTCTATAGCCTACTGTAGTCTACTATAGCATTCTATAGCCTACTGTAGTCTACTATAGCATTCTACATCCTACTGTAGTGTACTATAGCATTCTATATCCTACTGTAGTCTACTATATCCTACTGTAGTCTACTATAGCATGCTATAGCCTACTCTAGTCTACTATAGCATTCTATATCCTACTGTAGTGTACTATAGCATTCTATATCCTACTGTAGTCTACTATAGCATTCTATATCCTACTGTAGTCTACTATAGCATTCTATATCCTACTGTAGTTTACTATAGCATTCTACATCCTACTCTAGTCTACTATAGCATTCTATAGCCTACTGTAGTCTTCTATAGCATTCTATAGCTTACTATAGTATTCTAAATGCTATTGTAGTCTACTGTAGAATTCTATATCCTACTGTAGTCTACTATAGCGTTCTATGTCCTACTGTAGTTTACTATAGCATTATACATCCTACTGTAGTCTACTATAGCATTCTAAATCATACCTGAGCCTACTGTAGCATTCTATATTTTACTGTAGTCTACTATCGCATTCTATATCCTACTGTAGTTTGCTATAGCATTCTATATCCTACTGTAGTCTACTATCACATTCTATATCTTACTGTAGTTTGCTATAGCATTCTATATCTTACTGTAGTCTGCTATCGCATTCTATAGCATTTTATAGCATTTTATAACATTCTTTAGCCTACTGTAGCCTTCTGTAGCCTTCTTTAGTCTTCTGTGGCCTTCTTTAGTCTACAGTAGTCTTTTTGACTAGACTCTAGTTGGCATGTAGATGTTCTTTGATGTACAAGACAATCAACACCTCAGAGTGGAAAGAGGCTGTGAAGTGTTGCAGTAGAACGACAGACACATGCAGTCCGCGGTATGCATTATAACAATCTTAATCAGGCCTTACACCTTATTACCCTTATTACCTTCAACTCTTGTTATTCATTTTTCCCGGGGTTATATGACTTGGCACTGACCTTTTGTAGCTCAGTTGATAGAGCATGGTGTTTTTAACGGCAAGGGGGTTGTGGGTACGATTCCCAGGACCTCTAAATGTAATGTACGCATGACTGTATGTTGCTTTGGATAAAAGCATCATCTGAATGGTATATTCTATAGTAATTATCAATGAAGCGTCTACGCTATATATTATATATATATATATATATATATATATATATATTGTTCCTCCAGGGATTTTTTTTTTCAAACTCTGGCTTTTTGTTCTCTCACGGATGCTGAGCTGGCGTCGATAGTGGTGGTGTGTGGTTGGTCACTGTCCTTAAGAACACTGCTCTTCTGCAGGAGCTGGACAGTCGGCAGACACACACGCAAGCACGCACGCACGCACACACACACACACACACACACACACACACACACACACACACACACACACACACACACACACACAAGGCAGACATGCTGGTTGCCCTCAGGTCCGGGACAGAAGGCAGACATGGTGAAAGTTGTGGAAATGCTTCTCTAGCTCCGGGACTCAGCAAACACACAAGATGTTGAATTAACCAACAGGCATTTCTCTCGCATTAATTAGTGAATAATTAGGAATAAATTGCGATTAAATAAACAGTCATGCTCCAGGGATCGTAATATTTCAAGTCTAGAGTAAATATCAATGTACGCACTGGCATTCACAGGACGGCTGTTTTATGATTCATGGTGTGAATGATGGGTACTGATTGTGTTTGTGTGTTTATGGGCATTGCAAGGTTACAATGCCTTCAGAAAGTAGTCACACTCCTTGACTTTATCTACATTTTGTTGTGTTCCAGGCTGAATTTAAAATGGATTCAACTGAGATTTGTTTGTCACCGATCTACACACAATACCCCCATAATGTCAAAAGTGGAATTGTGTTTTTTAGAAAAATAAATGTTAATGGCAAGCCTAAATAAGTTCAGTAGAACAAATGTGCTTAACAAGTCACATATTAAGTTGCATGGTCTGAAGTCTGTGTGTAATAATAGTGTTTTAACATGATTTATGAATGACTACCACGTCTCTGTACCCCACACATACAATTATCTGTAAGGTCCCTCAGTTGAGCAATGAATTTCAATCACATATTCAACCACAAAAAACCAATAGGTGCCTCACAAAGAAGGTCACCTATTGTTAGAAGGATTAAAATAATTGTTGAATATCCCTATGAGCATGGTAAAGTTATTAATTACACTTTGGATGGTGTATCAATACACCCCAGTCACTACAAAGATACAGGCGTCCTTCCTAACTCAGTTGGATGGTGTATCAATACACCCAGTCACTACAAAGATACAGGAGTCCTTCCTAACTCAGTTGGATGGTGTATCAATACACCCAGTCACTACAAAGATACAGGCGTCCTTCCTAACTCAGTTGGATGGTGTATCAATACACCCAGTCACTACAAAGATACAGGCGTCCTTCCTAACTCAGTTGGATGGTGTATCAATACACCCAGTCACTACAAAGATACAGGCGTCCTTCCTAACTCAGTTGGATGGTGTATCAATACACCCAGTCACTACAAAGATACAGGAGTCCTTCCTAACTCAGTTGGATGGTGTATCAATACACCCAGTCACTACAAAGATACAGGCGTCCTTCCTAACTCAGTTGGATGGTGTATCAATACACCCAGTCACTACAAAGATACAGGCGTCCTTCCTAGCTCAGTTGGATGGTGTATCAATACACCCAGTCACTACAAAGATACAGGCGTCCTTCCTAACTCAGTTGCCGGAGAGGAAGGAAATCTCTCAGGGATTTCACCATGAGGCCAATGGTGACTTTAAAAACAGTTACAGAGTTTAATGGCTGTGATAGGAGAAAACTGAGGATGGATCAACAACATTGTAGTTACTCCACAATACGAACCTAATTGACAGAGTGAAAAGAAGGAAGCCTGTACAAAATAAAAAATATTCCAGAACATGCATCCTGTTTGCAACAAGGCACTAAAGTAATACTGCAAAACAATGTGGCAAAGCAATGAACTTTTATGTCCGGAATACTAAGCGTTATGTTTGGGGCAAACACAACACATTACTGATTACCACTCTCTATATTTACAAGCATAGTGGTTGCTGCATCATGTTATGGGCATGCTTGTAATCTTTAAGGACTGGGGAGTTTTTCAGGATAAAAAAGAAACTGAATAGAGCTAAGCACAAGCAGTATCCTAGAGGAAAACCTGGTTCAGTCTGCTTTCCACCAGACACTGGGAGATGAATTCTCCTTTCAGCAGGACAATGACCTAAAACACAAGGCCAAATCTACACTGGAGTTGCTTACCAAGAAGACAGTGAATGTTCCTGAGTGGCCGACTTACAGATTTGACTTAAAGCTACTTGAAAATCTATGGCAAGACCCGAAAATGGCTGTCTAGCAAAGAACAACAACCATTTTGACAGCTTTTGAAGAACTCTGAAAATAATAATGTGCTAATATTGTACAATCCATGTGTGGAAAGCTCTTAGAGACTTACCCAGAAAGAGTCACAGCTGTAATCACTGCTGAAGGTGCTTCTACAAAGTATTGACTCAGGGGTGTGAATATTTATGTACATTTGTTATTTCTGAGTTTAATTTTCAATACATTTGCTAAAATGTCCAAAATATATATGTTTTCACTCTGTCATTATGGGGTATTGTGTGTAGATGGTTAAACAAATCTCTATTTAATCCATTTTAAATTCAGGCTGTACCACAACAACATGTGGGAAAAAAGTCAAGGGGTGTGAATACATTCTGAAGGCACTGTATATGCAAATCACCGCCTTGAGCCGTCTCTCTTACCTGTGTGGCATCTATCATTGACACGTCTCCTCCCTCCCCTCCCTCCCTCCCCTCCCTCCCTCCCCTCCCTCCCTCCCTCTCCCTCCCTCCCTCCCTCCCTCCCTCCCTCCCTCCCTCCCTCCCTCCCTCCCTCCCTCCCTCCCTCCCTCCCTTTCTTTCTGTCTTTCTGTCTTTCTGTCTTTCTTTCTGTCTTTCTCTCTTTCTGTCTTTCTGTCTGTCTGTCTGTCTTTCTTTCTTTCTTTCTTTCTTTCTTTCTTTCTTTCTTTCTTTCTTTCTTTCTTTCTTTCTTTCTGTCTGTCTGTCTTTCTTTGTCTTTCTTTCTGTCTGTCTGTCTGTCTGTCTGTCTGTCTGTCTTTCTGTCTGTCTGTCTGTCTGTCTGTCTGTCTTTCTGTCTTTCTTTCTTTCTGTACAGACAGTGTTGGTATGTGTAGAATTAACCTGTGTTGTCCCCTAACACATGCAGGCCTATACTATAGGCTCATATAAGAACTTCCAAGCTGCCAGTATTGAATAGCCGAGTGGTGGTGAATGGGGTGTGTTCCAGAAATGGATCGGCGGTGTAATTCCTGAGGTAATTCTTTTAACATCAGAGCTATAGGCTGGCTGGATGGCTGGATGGCTGGATGGCTGGCTGGCTGGCTGGATGGCTGGCTGGCTGGATGGCTGGCTGGCTGGATGGCTGGCTGGATGGCTGGCTGGGATCCCACAAAGGTGTGTGTCTTTCTGCTGGCGGCTCTATATTGACTGTCTCCTCTCCTCCTCTCCTCATCTCATCCTCCTCCTCTCCTCATCTCCTCCTCCTCTCCCTCTCTCCTCCTCCTCTCCTGTCCTCATCCTCCTCTCCTCTTCTCCTCCTGTCCTCATCCTCTTCTCCTCCTCCAGATATTACTCTGAAATGATTGTTCCCTCGTTGTTGTTCCCTCGCTGTTGTTCACTCGCTGTTGTTCCCTCGCTGTTGTTCCCTCGCTGTTGTTCCCTCGCTGTTGTTCCCTCGCTGTTGTTCCCTAGCTGTTGTTCCCTAGCTGTTGTTCACTAGCTGTTGTTCACTAGCTGTTATTCCCTAGCTGTTGTTCACTAACACAGTCACGAACACAGTCACGAACACAGTCAGTAACACAGTCAGTAACACAGTCAGTAACACAGCCACTAACACAGTCAGTAACACAGCCACTAACAAAGCCACTAACACAGTCAGTAACACAGTCAGTAACACAGTCAGTAACACAGCCACTAACACAGTCAGTAACACAGTCAGTAACACAGTCACTAACCCAGTCAGTAACACAGCCACTAACACAGTCAGTAACAGAGTCAGTAACACAGTCAGTAACACAGTCAGTAACACAGCCACTAACACAGTCAGTAACACAGCCACTAACACAGTCAGTAACACAGTCAGTAACACAGTCAGTAACACAGTCAGTAACACAGCCACTAACACAGTCACTAACACAGTCACTAACACAGTCAGTAACACAGTCACTAACACAGTCACGAACACAGTCACTAACACAGTCAGTAACACAGTCAGTAACACAGTCAGTAACACAGTCAGTAACACAGTCACGAACACAGTCACGAACACAGTCAGTAACACAGCCACTAACACAGCCACTAACACAGTCACTAATACAGTCACTAACACAGTCAGTGACACAGCCACTAACACAGTCAGTAACACAGCCACTAACACAGTCAGTAACACAGTCAGTAACACAGTCAGTAATATCCAGCATTAACACACTAATAAACAGTCTTTGTCTTGAGGCTGAATACCCACCACCTCCCTTCTCCACTCAGCCATAACAGATCGCTCACAACACAACAGGCTGAAAATGGAAAGTGCCTGAGTTAGCTGAAATCTAGACTGACAGCCTCTTCCTCTTTAACTGAACCAGTTCTGTTTCCAGAGAGAAGACATGCTTCTGTTTGATATTGACAGATGCAGAGTCAGCTAGTTCCACTCTGCTGAGGGTAGGATAGTAGCCTAGAGTTGTTTTGGTTCGCTGTGTGATCTACTGGGTCGAGACACGCACACACACGCACGCACGCACCACCTCACACACACACACACACACACACACACACACACACACACACACACACACACACACACACACACACACACACACACACACACTACTAGTCTTTGTTCTTCTGTTCTGTTACTATTGTCTCATAAGAATTGATTAATTAACTCGTATTGATAGAGAGAGAGAGAGAGAGAGAGAGAGAGAGAGAGAGAGAGAGAGAGAGAGAGAGAGAGAGAGAGAGAGAGAGAGAGAGAGAGAGAGAGAGAGAGAGAGAGAGAGAGAGAGAGAGAGAGAGAGAGAGAGAGAGAGAGAGAGAGAGAGAGCAACACATTTAGACCCAAACAGATCATGAGAAAACATGATAATTACTTGACACATTGGAAAGAATTAACAACAAAAAAACAGAGCAAACTAGAATGCTATTTGGACCTAAACATAGAATGCACAGTGACTGACCCAAAATTACGGAGGGTTTTTACTATGTATAGACTCAGTGAGCATAGCCAAGGCTATGCCGTGCCATGACAGCAGCAATATTTGTGACCTGTTGCCACAAGAAAAGGTCAACCAGTGAAGAACAAACACCATTGTAAATACAACCCATATTTATGTTTATTTATTTTCCCTTTTGTACTTTAACTATTTCCACATCGTTACAACACTGTATATAGACATACTATGACATTTGAAATGTCTTTATTCTTTTGGAACTTTTATGAGTGTAATTCCCCCTTAAATAGAAAATATTAAATTGAGAGAGAGACTGATAGAGAGAGGGGAAGCAAGCCCTGCAATGCCAAGAGCTGAGCAAAGAAAATAGTCCCCTCATCCAGCTGGTCCTGGGGCTGAGTTCACAATCCTGTTCTACTAACAGACTGAAGCCTCAGGACCAGAACATCCAATCAATCAGAATAAACCAAATTGCATCACAATCACAACAAAACTACATTGCTCATTGGGAAACACAAGCACAAGCACAAAGCAAAATGCAGTGCTATCTGGCCCTAAATTGACAGTACACCATGGCAAACTATTTGACCATGGTTACTGATCAAAACCTTAGAAAAACCTTGACAATGTACAGTCTCAGTGAGCACAGCCTTGCCATTGAGAAGGGTAGACACAGGAAAACCTGGCTCCCTGTTGTGGAAAGGCTGTGCAACCACTGCACCACAGCAGAACCTGAGACAGAGCTGCATTTCCTGACAAAATGTAAAAAATATAGAACAATTAGAGACTGTAATTTCCCCAAATTTTAAACCTTTATTCAACGTTTCAAAGACCTCTCTGATGAGAATAGGCTGCCCGTCCTGTTGGGGGAGGACGCAGAGAGCTGTGGGTTGGCAGCGCACTACATTGCTGCCTGCCATGAGATGAGGGACAGTGTCTGACAGACCAATCAACCTGCACATGTCCTCTACTGTATGCTTAGTGTTATTGTTTAATGTGTGGTTATTTTGACCCTTGGTTATTGTTGTTACTGTTGTCCCGTTGACAATTTTGATTCTTGATTCTTCTTATTTTCATATTGTAAATATCCCAAGTAAGCTTTGGCAATATGTACATTGTTACGTCATGCCAATAAAGCAAATTGAATTCAATTGGATTGAGAGAGAGAGAGAGAGAGAGAGAGAGAGATATTTTCCCCCCAGATGTGAATGATGAATTCCAATAATGCTTGTGAGAAGATGTCTATTCCCACCAAGGGAGAGAAATGTAACATAACATTATTTATTTCTACCAATCCAGTGAATTGGTATGATAACCAAGAGCTAAATGCATCATGCAAATGGGAAATTATTCTTTAGTAAAAAAAAATACACATTTTGAAAGAATTAAACAGATTTCACTTCTCTGGAGAACAGTTATTTAAGATTTATTAACGTTCTCCGAAATGGAATGGCATGATATTAGAAATGGAGAGAAGAGAGGGGAAAGAGACAGAGAGACAGAGAGAGACAGAGACAGAAAGAGAGAGAGACGGAGGGAGAGGGAGAGTGAGAAGGACAGAGTGACAGACAGACAGAGAGAGAGACACAGACAGACAGACAGACAGACAGACAGACAGAGAGAGAGACACAGACAGACAGACAGACAGACAGACAGACAGACAGACAGACAGACAGAGAGAGAGAGAGAGAGAGAGAGAGAGAGAGAGAGAAACAGAGACAGACAGAGAGAAACAGAGACAGACATGCTCATTTTTAACACTAATTCAATATTTGAACAAGGTGCATCTGTATCTCCTTGCCCATTGATAATGTTGATAAGAAATGAGGCAGGAACTAAATCACTATCTTCTATAAAAAAATAAATGAATTGTACAGTATAAATCTGATAAAGCTGTACTCAGTGAGATGAATAGAAGGATTAGAATCTAGCATACATTAACAGGTGAACAGTTTGCGTCACATGGACCATGTGTTCATGTTTTATTTATTTATTTCACCTTTATTTAACCAGGTCGGCCAGTTGAGAACAAGTTCTCATTTACAACTGCGACCTGGCCAAGATAAAGCAAAGCAGTTCGACACAAACAACAACACAGAGTTACACATTGGAGTAAACAAACACTCAGTCAATAATACAGTAGAAAAAGGAAAAAAACGAATCTATATAGAGAGCAAATGAGGTAGGATAAGGGAGGTAAGGCAATAAATAGGCCATGGTGGCGAAATATTTACAATATAGCAGTTAAACACTGGGATGGTAGATGTGCAGAAGATGAATGTGCAAGTAGAGATTCTGGGGTGCAAAAGAGCAAGGTGAATGAATGAATAAATGAATAAATAAATATAATATGGGGATGAGGTAGTTGGATGGGCTGTTTACGGATGGGCTGTTTACGGATGGGCTGTTTACAGATGGGCTGTTTACAGATGGGCTGTTTACAGATGGGCTGTTTACAGATGGGCTGTTTACAGGTGCAGTGATCTGTGAGCTGCTCTGACAGCTGATGCTTAAAGCTAGAGAGGGAGATATGAGTCTCCAGTTTCAGTGATTTTTGCAGTTCGTTCCAGTCATTGGCAGCAGAGAACTGGAAGGAAAGGCGGCCAAAGGAGGAATTGGCTTTGGGGGTGACCAGTGAGATATACCGGCTGGAGGACGTGCTACGGGTGGGTGCTGCTATGGTGACCAATGAGCTGAGATAAGGCAGGGCTTTACCTAGCAAACACTTGTAGATGACCTGGAGCCAGTTGGTTTGGTGATGAATATGAGGGGCGGCAGGTAGCCTAGTGGTTAGAGTGTTGGACTTGTAACTGGAGGGTTGCAAGTTCTAATCCCTGTGCTGACAAGGTAAAAATCTGTCGTTCTGCCCCTGAACAAGGCAGTTAACCCACTGTTCCCCGGGCGCCGAAGACGTGGATGTCGATTAAGGCAGCCCCCCCGCACCTCTCTGATTCAGAGGGGTTGGGTTAAATGCAGAAGACACATTTCAGTTGAAGGCATTTGGTTGTACAACTGACTGATAATGGTGACTTTGAAGCAAGGGCCAGACAACGAGAGCGTACAGGTCACAGTGGTGGGTGGTATATGGGGCTTTGGTGACAAAATGGATGGCACTGTGATAGACTGCATCCAATTTGTTGAGTTGAGTAGAGTGTTGGAGGCTGTTTTATAAACGACATTGCCGAAGTCGAGGATCGGAATAGGGTGCCATGTGGGAGGCAGGTCTGGGTTCAGCTTTAAACTATGGAGGAACGCCCTTCATTTGGTGCCATTTTGTTTGTGTGTGTTCATCTGCCGAGTGTGTGGTGTGTCTGTCCATCTGCCGAGTGTGTGTGTGTGTCCATCTGCCGAGCATGTGTGTCCATCTGCTAAGCATGTGTGTTTATGTCCATCTGCCGTGTGTGTGTGTCCATCTGCCGTGTGTGTGTGTCCATCTGCCGAGCATGTGTGTGTCCATCTGCCAAGCATGTGTGTGTCTGTCCATCTGCCGAGTGTGTGTGTGTGTCCATCTGCCGAGCATGTGTGTCCATCTGCCGAGCGTGTGTGTGTCCATCTTTCCGAGCGTGTGTGTGTGTGTCCATCTTCCGAGCGTGTGTGTGTGTGTCCATCTGCCGTGTGTGTGTCTGTCCATCTGCCGAGTGTGTGTGTGTCCATCTGCCGAGCATGTGTGTCCATCTGCCGAGCGTGTGTGTGTCCATCTTTCCGAGCGTGTGTGTGTGTGTCCATCTTCCGAGCGTGTGTGTGTGTGTCCATCTGCCGTGTGTGTGTCTTCAGTTGTAGACATGTGAAAGCCTGTCGTAGCTGATGTCCAGAGGAAACAAGTGTTTTAATGAGTACTTTGAAGTGCTCTGCTCTGTAACACATATTGTTGAATAGATCTTTATGAAATTAAATTCATAGTGAAGGGAGAGATAAGTCTACTATGAATCGAAATAAAAAAAACACCTTTACCATGTCAGATATAGAGATAAAAATGTATTCCATTTGGAGTCTCTCTCACTGTCTAATAATAATATACATCACAAAGACTGACTTATAACGAAACTGTTTGACAGAAACACCGGATATTCTGAGTAAAAAAAAAAAAGAATAATTTTTATTTAATATGAAATAATGAAAACTATGAATAACGTTCCATCCACATGGCCACTAGAGGGCGCTTTGGTAATTAGACTGCAGGAAAGGGCTATAACGTTATGCCAAAGGTGCTTTTGTGTGTGTGTGTGTTTGTTTAACTGTCCTTGTGGGTACCAAGTCCTCTCAAGGATAGTAAAACAAAGTGGGGACATGTTGCCGGTTCCCACAAGGAAAAATGCTTTTTTAGGGTTAGGGGTTATGGTTAGGTATAGTTTTAGGGTTAGGGGTTATGGTTAGGTATAGTTTTAGGGTTAAGGGTTATGGTTAGGTATAGTTTTAGGGTTAGGGGTTATGGTTAGGTATAGTTTTAGGGTTAGGGGTTATGGTTAGGTATAGTTTTAGGGTTAGGGGTTATGGTTAGGTATAGTTTTAGGGTTGAGGTTATAATTAGAGTATAGTTTTAAAAGGGTTAGGGGTTATAATTAGGGTATAGTTTTAGGGTTAAAAGGGGTTATGGTTAATTAGTGTAATTTAAAAGGGTTAAAAATTATAATTAGTATAATTTAAAATTAGGGGTTATAATTAAGTATAATTTAAAATTAAAAATTAAGAATTAGGAATTAGAAATTAAATTCAGAATTAAAATTATAATTAAGTATAATTTAAGAATAAGAAATTAGGATTTATAATTAAATATAATTTAAAATTAAGGAAATTAAATTCAAAAATTAGAAATTATAATTAAATATAATTTAAAATTAGAAATTATAATTAAATATAATTTAAAATTAGAATTAAATTCAAAATTAAGAAATTATAATTAAAGTATAATTTAAAATTAAAAATTAAAATTATAATTAAATATAATTTAAAATTAAAAATTAGAAATTAAATTCAGGAAATTAAAATTAAAAAATTATAATTAGAAATATAATTTAAAACTAAAAATTATAATTAAATATAATTTAAAATTAAAAAATTAAATTCAAGGAAATTAAAAATTAGAATTCAAAATTAAAATTATAATTAAATATAATTTAAAATTAAAATTAAAATTTAAAATTATAAATTATAATTAAATATAATTTAAAATTAAAATTAAATTCAAAATTAAAATTAAGAAATTAAAAATTATAAATTATAATTAAAATATAATTTAAAATTAAAATTATAATTAAATATAATTTAAAATTAAAATTAAATTCAAAAATTAAAATTATAATTAAATATAATTTAAAATTAAAAATTAGAAATTATAATTAAATATAATTTAAAATTAAAATTAGAATTTAAAAATTAAAATTAAATTCAAAAATTAAAATTATAATTAAATATAATTTAAAATTAAAATTAGAATTCAAAATTAAAATTAAAAATTATAATTAAATATAATTTAAAATTAAAAATTAGAATTCAAGAAATTAAAATTAAAATTAAAATTATAATTAAATATAATTTAAAATTAAAAATTATAATTAAATATAATTTAAAATTAAAATTAAAAAATTAAAATTATAATTATATATAATTTAAAATTAAAAATTAGAATTCAAAATTAAAATTATAATTAGAAATATAATTTAAAATTAAAATTAAAATTATAATTAAATATAATTTAAAATTAAAATTAAAATTATAAATTATAATTAAATATAATTTAAAATTAAAATTCAAAATTAAAATTATAGATAAATATAATTTAAAATTAGGGGAAATTAGTTCAAAAATTAGAATTATAAATTATAAATTATAATTAAATATAATTTAAAATTAAAATTATAATTAAATATAATTTAAAATTAGGGTTATAATTAGGTGTAATTTTAGGGTTAAAATTATAATTAGGTATTGTTTTAGGGTTAGGGGTTAGGTTCAGTGGTTCAGGGGTTATGGTTAGGTGTAGTTTTAGGGTTAGGGGTTAGGGGTTGAGGTTAGGGTTAGGGTTACGGTTAGATGTAGGGTTAGGGTTAGGGAAAATAGGATTGCTATCCCCACAAGGATAGCAAAACAAAACTGTGGTGTGTGTGTGTGTTCTTGGCTCTTGAGGACCCCTGCCGCCCCTCTCCACTGACCGTATCAAAGGGATCTGTTTAAACATGAGAGGCTGGATGATCAGAGGAGGCCTAACCCTAACCCTAACCCCTAACCCTAACCCTAACATGAGAGGCTGGATGATCAGAGGAGGCCTAACCCTAACCCTAACCCCTAACCCTAACCCTAACCCTAACATGAGAGGCTGGATGATCAGAGGAGGCCTGACCCTAACCCTAACCCTAACCCCTAACCCCTAACCCTAACATGAGAGGCTGGATGATCAGAGGAGGCCTAACCCTAACCCTAACCCTAACCCCTAACCCCTAACCCTAACATGAGAGGCTGGATGATCAGAGGAGGCGTCTGTTGAGGCAGTGGTCCAGATACAGATAGATTATATAGCTGAATGTCTATGGATCAGTTACGACAGGCACCCTATTCCCTATATAGTGCACTATTTTAGACCAGGTTCCATAGGGTAGTGCACTATATAGGGAATAGGGTGTTCATTTAAACCTCAGGCTGGCTATATGTTGTATTCAGTGATGAATGTTATTTTCTACAGTATACATTATTATAGTGTTGGCTGACTCCCTGTTCGTTCCCAGGGTCCAGTCCACGTCAGGAAGCAGAGAAATAGACACCTATTTTGCTTTCAGCGTTCAGCGTGTCAGCGTGTCAGCGTGTCAGCGTGTCAGCGTTCAGCGTTCAGCTGCTCCCCAATGTGATTCTATTACAATGATTTATTTTCTTATAATCAATGAGGAGAACTGGGCTAATGTGAGTGTTGAATATGTTTCAGTCTAATGCATTTTTCTACTCATTCACACACTCAGACACGCACTCAGACACGCACTCAGACACGCACTCCGACACGCACTCCGACACGCACTCCGACACGCACTCCGACACACACTCCGACACACACTCCGACACACACTCAGTCACACACTCAGACACACACTCAGACACACACTCAGTCACACACTCAGTCACACACTCAGTCACACACTCAGTCACACACTCAGTCACACACTCAGACACACACTCAGACACACACTCAGACACACACTCAGTCCACACACTCAGACACACACTCAGTCCACACACTCAGTCACACACTCAGTCCACACACTCAGACACACACTCAGTCACACACTCAGACACACACTCAGTCCACACACTCAGTCACACACTCAGACACACACTCAGTCAGACACACACTCAGTCAGACACACACTCAGACACACACTCAGTCAGACACACACTCAGTCACACACTCATTCACACACTTAGACACACACTCATTTACACACTCATTTACTCACTAATTTACACACTCAGACACACACTCAAATAGTACACCTAAACCCACACTCAAACATACATGCAGACATACACTTATTCACACACTCATTCACACACTCAGTTACACACTTATTCACACACTCAGACACACACTCAAATAGCACACTTGCTGAGAGTTTTTTTTCTAATCTGCTAAAATGACCTTGAGTGAATCTGATTGATTGTTCCTTAAACCTTTTCAGAGAAATGTGTATGCGTGTATGTGTGTGTGTATGCGTGTGTGTGTGTGTGTGTGTGTGTGTGTGTGTGTGTGTGTGTGTGTGTGTGTGTGTGTGTGCATACCTGTATGTGTGTGTTTTTGTCTGGTTGCCAGCTCAACCTTGAAGAGAAATTCAGTTTTATTATCACGACCAGCCAATTAGCTAAGCATCTAGTTCTCCTGTATAACAGACTAGACTCCTTGACTAAATAGATCACACAGTCTGGCTCTGAACAATCTGTCTCGTCCCTACTGTGTGTGTGTGTGTGTGTGTGTGTGTGTGTGTGTGTGTTTGCGTGTGTGTACTCAGCATTTCCTGATTGGTACGTGAGGGGTGTCTGGCTGGCACACAGACAGGCCCAGGGATTTGTGTTGTTTTGTATTGGTATTTTTTATGGATCCCCATTAGTTCCTGCCAAGGCAGCAGATACTCTTCCTGGGGTTTATTATGGATCCCCATTAGTTCCTGCCGAGGCAGCAGCTACTCTTCCTGGGGTTTATTATGGATCCCCATTAGTTCCTGCCAAGGCAGCAGATACTCTTCCTGGGGTTTGTTATAGATCCCCATTAGTTCCTGCCAAGGCAGCAGATACTCTTCCTGGGGTTTATTATGGATCCCCATTAGTTCCTGCCAAGGCAGCAGCTACTCTTCCTGGGGTTTGTTATGGATCCCCATTAGTTCCTGCCAAGGCAGCAGCTACTCTTCCTGGGGTTTATTATGGATCCCCATTAGTTTCCTGCCAAGGCAGCAGATACTCTTCCTGGGGTTTGTTATGGATCCCCATTAGTTTCCTGCCAAGGCAGCAGCTACTCTTCCTGGGGTTTATTATGGATCCCCATTAGTTCCTGCCAAGGCAGCAGATACTCTTCCTGGGGTTTGTTATGGATCCCCATTAGTTCCTGCCAAGGCAGCAGCTACTCTTCCTGGGGTTTATTATGGATCCCCATTAGTTCCTGCCAAGGCAGCAGCTACTCTTCCTGGGGTTTATTATGGATCCCCATTAGTTCCTGCCAAGGCAGCAGATACTCTTCCTGGGGTTTGTTATGGATCCCCATTAGTTCCTGCCAAGGCAGCAGCTACTCTTCCTGGGGTTTATTATGGATCCCCATTAGTTCCTGCCAAGGCAGCAGATACTCTTCCTGGGGTTTATTATGGATCCCCATTAGTTCCTGCCAAGGCAGCAGATACTCTTCCTGGGGTTTATTATGGATCCCCATTGGTTCCTGCCAAGGCAGCAGATACTCTTCCTGGGGTTTATTATGGATCCCCATTAGTTCCTGCCAAGGCAGCAGATACTCTTCCTGGGGTTTATTATGGATCCCCATTGGTTCCTGCCAAGGCAGCAGCTACTCTTCCTGGGGTTTATTATGGATCCCCATTGGTTCCTGCCAAGGCAGCAGCTACTCTTCCTGGGGTTTATTATGGATCCCCATTAGTTCCTGCCAAGGCAGCAGCTACTCTTCCTGGGGTTTATTATGGATCCCCATTAGTTCCTGCCAAGGCAGCAGCTACTCTTCCTGGGGTTTATTATGGATCCCCATTAGTTCCTGCCAAGGCAGCAGCTACTCTTCCTGGGGTTTATTATGGATCCCCATTAGTTCCTGCCAAGGCAGCAGATACTCTTCCTGGGGTTTATTATGGATCCCCATTAGTTCCTGTCAAGGCAGCAGCTACTCTTCCTGGGGTTTATTATGGATCCCCATTAGTTCCTGTCAAGGCAGCAGCTACTCTTCCTGGGGTTTATTATGGATCCCCATTAGTTCCTGTCAAGGCAGCAGCTACTCTTCATTGGGTCTGGCAAAATGACGGCAGTTATACAATATAACACTTTTTATAATACGTTCATAACATAATTCACAACACACTAAGTGTGTGCCCTCAGGCCCATACTCCACTACCACATATCTACAACGCAAAATCCATGAGTACGTGTGTGTATAGTGTATAGTATGTTATTGTGTGTGTGTGTGTATGCATGTGTCTGTGCCTATGTTTGTGGTACTTCGCAGTCCCGCTGTTCCATAAGGTGTATTTTTACCATGTTTTTTTATCTGATTCTACTGCTGCATCAGTTACCTGATGTGGAATAGAGTTCCATTTAGTCATGGCTCTATGTAGTACTGTGCACCTCCCATAGTCTGTTCTGGACTTGGGGACTGTGAAGAGACCTCTGGTGGCATGTCTTGTGGGGTATGCAAGGGTGTCTGAGCTGTGTGCCAGTAGTTTAACAGACAGCTCGGTGCATTCAACATGTCAATACCTCTCATAAATACAAGTAGTGATGAAGTCAATCTCTCCTCCATTTTCAGCCAGGAGAGATTGACATATTAGCGTTTGCTCTCAGTGTACATCCAAGGGCCAGCCATGCTGCCCCGTTCTGAGCCAAGTGCAATTTTCCTAAGTCCCTCTTTGTGGCACCTGACCACACGACTGAACAGTAGTCCAGGTGTGACAAAACTAGGGCCTGTAGGACCTGCCTTGTTGATAGTGCTGTTAAAACCTCTACGAGATCGGTGTCCCTAAACCAGGACGGTTGTTGCTAACGTGCCCTAATGTGACTAGAATGACGTTGTAAACAACAGCCAACTTTCCGGGACATAGACATATCTGATATGGGCAGAAAGCTTAAATGTCTTGTTCATCTAACTGCACTGTTCAGTTTACAGTAGCTATTACAGTGAAACAATACCATGCTATTGTTTGAGGAGAGTACACAACAACAAAACACTTTCTTATCACGGCAACTGGTTTGATACATTCGCCTCTGAAGGTAAATAATGTACTTCCATTCAGTAATATGGCTCTGATTCGTCATCCTAAAGGGTCCCAGAGATAAAATCAAAGTCACCATTATTTGTCAGTTGTACAACCGAATGCCTTCAACCGAAATGTGTCTTCCACATTTAACCCAACCCCTCTGAATCAGAGGTGCAGTGGGCTGCCTTAATCGACATCCACGGCGCCCGGTGAACAGTGGGTTAACTTCCTTGTTCAGAGGCAGAACGACAGATTTTTTCCTTGTCAGCTCGGGGATTCGAACTTGCAACCCTCCGGTTACAAGTCCAACGCTCTAACCACTAGGCTACCTGCCCGCCTACTAGGCTACCTGCCGCCTGTAGTATAGTAGTATAGTTTTGTTTGATATAATCTATTGTTATATTTAAATGTAGGAACTGTGTTCTACAGTTTGAACCCACTGCTGTCTCTGGCTAAACACCCACCCCTCCCGTCCATCTAGAAGTGTATTTTCTATAGTGAAGCTAATGATCCATCATGTATGACATTCCTGGGAGTGTGTAAACAGATTTTATTTATTACCATAGCATTTCTGTATGTTCTCTATAGTTATGTGCTTGAAAATGTATCAATTAACCAATTCGGCACATTTGGGCAAACTCCTGGCAGACTTGATACATAATATTGTGCAGTAATGTAATTCTTCACTGGATCAGTCTGAAACTTTGCAGACACACTGATGCCATCTGGTGGCCAAAATCCAATTTTCACCTGGAATCCTATCTGAAAGTATGGCCTTTCTCTTGCATTTCAAAGATGATGAAAAACAGTTTTATTTGTTTATAACGCATGTTTTTTTGTTTGTATCATCTTTTACCAGATTTAATGTGTTATATCCTCCTACATTCATTTCACATTTCCACGAACTTCAAAGTGTTTCCTTTCAAATAATATCAAGAATATGCATATCCTTGTTTCAGGCCCGGAGCTACAGGCAGTTAGATTTGTCATTTTAGGTATCAATATGTTTTGACCATGACAGTTTACAATCCAGGGTTACTCCAAGCAGTTTAGTCACCTCAACTTGCTCAATTTCCACAATATTTATTACAAGATTGAGGTTTAAGATTTAGTGAATGATTTGTCTCAAATACAATGCTTTTCGTTTTTGAAATATTTAGATCTAACTTATTCCTTTCCACCCACTCTGAAACTAACTGCAGCTCTTTGTTAAGTGTTGCAGTCATTTCAGTCACTGTAGTAGCTGACGTGTATAGTGTTGAGTCATCCACATACATAGACATACTGAATGTCATCTGTTACTAGCAAGTTATTAATTTCATGAACCTTGTTTCTTAAGCTGCATATGTTAATGTGGGCTTTTTTTTACTTCTTAAGGAGCAGCAAGGTGCGCTGGGGCGCTAGCACCCCACTCCCGACACTACCAGGTGAAATGCAAGGCGCCAAATTCAAAATCCAAAAGTTGAATTATTAAACATGCATCAATATACAAGTGTTTCATAGTCATCAAAAGCTCTGCTTCTTGGCAATATCACAGCGTTGTCAGATTTCAAAAAGGCTTTACGGCGAAAGCACCACATTTGTTTGAGGATAGCACCCCACATATTTTTCCCATTACCATAAATTCATAAACCTTGCGGTTCACATAAAACACATTTCACAGCGAAAACAAATCAATTACCTTTTGAAGAACTTCTGCTGAGGGCTTCCCAAGTGTCCAACGAAGACAATCCATGGTTCTTTTGTTAGAAAAAGTAATGTATTATATCCATAAATCTCCGTTTGGTTGGCTCGCGTTATATTTTCTCTCCAAACGTCCATTGAAATGTGAAGAGAACTCGTTCAACTTATACCTATAAACTTGTCCAAGAACAATCAAACATAATTGTAAATGTATCCTTAGGAACACTTTTATGTATAAATAGTATAATATTTCAACCGGAATATAAACTGGGCGATAAGAAAGGAAAAAACCACAGAGCGTGCCAGCCGTGAACGCGCATTTACTCCTATTGACATTCTCTGTGGACACTTCCTTATTCATCTTCTTCTCAGCTCAAAAGCATCTCAAATGAAACAGAACACTTTCTTGAGACTGTTGACATCCAGAGGAAGCGATAGGCACTGCATTCATATGCCCTTATATGGGCATTTTCATAAGGGAAGGGTTCCAAATGAGGCAATCTGTCAAAACCACTTTTTCCAGGACAGAAGTTCCTTGGGTTTTCGCCTGCCATATCCGTTCTGTTATACTCACAGACAAAATGTTAACACTTTTAGAAACTTCAGAGTGTTTCCTATCCAATGGTACTAAATATGTGCATATCCTATTTTCCGGGCCTGAATGGGAGGCATTTTACTTTGGGCACGCCAGGCTCTCCAAAACGGTCACCTCGTGTGCTGCTCCCTAAGAAGTTTTTAAGCACATTTCTGGGATGCTTGCTTGTTTTTATTGCTTTACTGGGAAGCTTAGCAGAAGTAGACATACTCATGTTATTTATGTTGTTGAAGAGAGGAAAGTGCGGTGCATCCCAAATGGCATTCTATTGTCTATAACGTGCACTGCTTTTGACCAGGGCCCATTGGGACACAGGCGGAGACACACTGACCTTTCCTCATTATGTTTCTGTGTCCAGGCTGCGTCAGGCTGCATGATGCCCCAGGCTAGCAATTAAACTGAGTAACACACAGCTTCCCCTTTTCTCCTCACTGCATTTAGCACACCATCAACATAAATCAGCATAGACCAACCTAGACCAACCTAGACCAACCTAGATCAACCTAGATCAACCTAGATCAACATAGACCAACCTAGATCAACCTAGATCAACAAAGATCAACATAGACCAACCTAGACCAACCTAGATCAACATAGACCAACCTAGACCAACCTAGATCAACATAGATCAACCTAGATCAACATAGACCAACCTAGATCAACATAGACCAACCTAGATCAACCTAGATCAACATAGACCAACCTAGACCAACCTAGACCAACCTAGATCAACATAGACCAACCTAGATCAACCTAGATCAACCTAGACCAACCTAGATCAACCTAGATCAACATAGATCAACCTAGATCAACCTAGACCAACCTAGATCAACATAGACAAACCTAGATCAACCTAAATCAAAATAGATCAACCTAGATCAACATAGACCAACCTAGATCAACTAAATCAACCTAGACCAACCTAGATCAACCTAGATCAACTAAATCAATCTAGATCAACATAGACCAACCTAGATCAACCTAGATCAACATAGACTAACCTAGATTACCTAGATCAACCTAAATCAACCTAGATAAACATAGACCAACCTAGATCAACTAAATCAATCTAGATCAACCTAGATCAACATAGACCAACATAGATCAACCTAGATAAATATAGACTAACCTAGATAAACATAGACCAACCTAGATAAACATAGACTAACCTATATCAACCTAGATCAACCTAGATAAACATAGACCAACCTAGATCAACCTAGATCAACATAGACTAACCTAGATCAACATAGACTAACCTAGATCAACATAGACCAACCTAGATCAACCTAGATCAACATAGACTAACCTAGATCAACCTAAATCAACCTAAATCAACCTAGATCAACATAGACCAACCTAGACCAACCTAGATCAACATAGACTAACCTAGATCAACCTAAATCAACCTAGATCAACATAGACCAACCTAGATCAACCTAGATCAACATAGACCAACCTAGATCAACCTAGATCAACATAGACTAACCTAGATCAACCTAGATAAACATAGACTAACCTAGATCAACCTAGATAAACATAGACTAACCTAGATCAACCTAGATCAACCTAGATCAACATAGACCAACCTAGATCAACATAGACCAACCTAGATCAACCTAGATCAACCTAAATCAACCTAGATCAACATAGACCAACCTAGATCAACATAGACTAACCTAGATCAACATAGACTAACCTAGATCAACCTAGATCAACATAGACCAACCTAGATCAACCTAAATCAACCTAGATCAACATAGACCAACCTAGACCAACCTAGACCAACATAGACTAACCTAGATCAACCTAAATCAACCTAGACCAACCTAGATCAACATAGACTAACCTAGATCAACCTAGATCAACCTAGATCAACATAGACAAACATAGACCAGCCTAAATCAACCAAGATGTGTGCTGGTGTGTGTGTGTGGGCTATGTGTGCTGGTGTGTGTGTGTGTTGGCTATGTGTGCTGAAGTGTGTGTGTGGGCTATGTGTGCTGGAGTGTGTGTGTGGGCTATGTGTGCTGGAGTGTGTGTGTGGGCTATCTGTGCTGGAGTGTGTGTGTGGGCTATGTGTGCTGGAGTGTGTGTGCGGGCTATGTGTGCTGGAGTGTGTGTGTGGGCTATGTGTGCTGGTGTGTGTGTGGGCTATGTGTGTGTGTGTGTGTGTGTGTGGGCTATGTGTGTGTGTGTGGGCTATGTGCTGGTGTGTGTGTGGGCTATGTGTGCTGGTGTGTGTGTGGGCTATGTGTGCTGGTGTGTGTGTGGGCTATGTGTGTGTGTGTGGGCTATGTGTGTGTGTGTGGGCTATGTGTGTGTGTGTGGGCTATGTGTGTGTGTGTGGGCTATGTGTGTGTGTGTGGGCTCTGTGTGCTGGAATATGTGTGCTGGCGTGTGTGTTTGCTATGTGTGCTGGTGTGTGTGTGGGCTATGTGTGCTGGTTTGTGTGTGTGGGCTATGTGTGCTGGCGTGTGTGTGGGCTATGTGTGCTGGCGTGTGTGTGGGCTATGTGTGCTGGTGTGTGTGTGTGGGCTATGTGTGCTGGTGTGTGTGTGTGGGCTATGTGTGCTGGTGTGTGTGTGGGCTATGTGTGCTGGCGTGTGTGTGGGCTATGTGTGCTGGCGTGTGTGTCCTGGAACATGTTTGTTTTATAATTCAGTATTTATACGACATTATTACCATAAGTTCCGCAACCTTTCAGGGGTTAACCTTTAACCTTTAGTTGCTCTGTTTGCTTTTCAGGGTTTGTATAAATTAACCACCCCACACTATTCTATGAAACTAAACAGATAAACCACCCTATACTATGAAACTTAACAGATAAACCACTCTATTCTATGAAACTAAACAGATAAACCACCCTATACTATGAAACTAAACAGATAAACCACTCTATTCTATGAAACTTAACAGATAAACCACTCTATTCTATGAAACTAAACAGATAAACCACCCTATACTATGAAACTTAACAGATAAACCACCCTATACTATGAAACTAAACAGATAAACCACCCTATACCATGAAACTAAACAGATAAACCACCCTATACTAGGAAACTAAACAGATAAACAACCCTATACTATGAAACTAAACAGATAAACCACCCTATACTATGAAAGTAAACAGATAAACCACCCTATACTATGAAACTAAACAGATAAACCACCCTATACTATGAAACTAAACAGATAAACCACCCTATACTATGAAACTTAACAGATAAACCACCCTATACTATGAAACTAAACAGATAAACCACCCTATACTATGAAACTAAACAGATAAACCACCCTATACTATGAAACTAAACAGATAAACCACCCTATAATACCCTATACTATGAAACTTAACAGATAAACCACCCTATAATACACTATACTATGAAACTTAACAGATAAACCAATCTATACTATGAAACTAAACCGATAAACCACCCTATACTATGAAACTTAACAGATAAACCACCCTATAATACCCTATACTATGAAACTAAACAGATAAACCACCCTATACTACCCTATACTATGAAACTTAACAGATAAACCACCCTATACTACCCTATACTATGAAACTTAACAGATAAACCACCCTATAATACCCTATACTATGAAACTTAACAGATAAACCACCCTATACTATGAAACCTAACAAATAAACCACCCTATACTATGAAACTAAACAGATAAACCACCCTATACTACCCTATACTATGAAACTTAACAGATAAACCACCCTATACTACCCTATACTATGAAACTTAACAGATAAACCACCCTATACTATGTAACTAAACAGATAAACCACCCTATACTATGAAACTTAACAGATAAACCACCCTATACTACCCTATACTATGAAACTAAACAGATAAACCACCCTATACTATGAAACTTAACAGATAAACCACCCTATACTATGAAACTTAACAGATAAACCACCCTATACTACCCTATACTATGAAACTAAACAGATAAACCACCCTATACTATGAAACTTAACAGATAAACCACCCTATACTATGTAACTAAACAGATAAACCACCCTATACTATGAAACTAAACAGATAAACCACCCTATACTACCCTATACTATGAAACTTAACAGATAAACCACCCTATACTACCCTATACTATGAAACTTAACAGATAAACCACCCTATACTATGAAACTGAACAGATAAACCACCCTATACTATGAAACTAAACAGATAAACCGCCCTATACTATGAAACTTAACAGATAAACCACCCTATACTACCCTATACTATGAAACTAAACAGATAAACCACCCTATACTATGAAACTTAACAGATAAACCACCCTATACTATGAAACTTAACAGATAAACCACCCTATACTATGAAACTAAACAGATAAACCGCCCTATACTATGAAACTTAACAGATAAACCACCCTATACTAACCTATACTATGAAACTAAAAAGATAAACCACTCTATACTATGAAACTTAACAGATAAACCACCCTATACTATGAAACTAAACAGATAAACCACCCTATACTATGAAACTTAACAGATAAACCACCCTATACTACCCTATACTATGAAACTAAACAGATAAACCACCCTATACTATGAAACTTAACAGATAAACCACCTATACTATGAAACTTAACAGATAAACCACCCTATACTATGAAACTAAACAGATAAACCGCCCTATACTATGAAACTTAACAGATAAACCACCCTATACTACCCTATACTATGAAACTTAACAGATAAACCACCCTATACTATGAAACTAAAAAGATAAACCACTCTATACTATGAAACTTAACAGATAAACCACACTATACTATGAAACTAAACAGATAAACCACCCTATACTATGAAACTTAACAGATAAACCACACTATACTATGAAACTAAACAGATAAACCACCCTAAACTATGAAACTAAACAGATAAACCACTCTATACTATGAAACTTAACAGATAAACCACCCTATACTATGAAACTAAACAGATAAACCACCCTATACTATGAAACTTAACAGATAAACCACCCTATACTATGAAACTTAACAGATAAACCACCCTATACTATGAAACCTAACAGATAAACCACCCTATACTATGAAACTTAACAGATAAACCACCCTATACTATGAAACTTAAGAGATAAACCACCCTAAACTATGAAACTAAACAGATAAACCACTCTATACTATGAAACTTAACAGATAAACCACCCTATAATACCCTATACTATGAAACCTATCAGATAAACCACCCTATACTATGAAACTAAACAGATAAACCACCCTATACTACCCTATACTATGAAACTTAACATATAAACCACCCTATACTACCCTATACTATGAAACTAAACAGATAAACCACCCTATACTATGAAACTTAACAGATAAACCACCCTATACTACCCTATACTATGAAACTTAACAGATAAACCACCCTATACTATGAAACTTAACAGATAAACCACCTATACTATGAAACTAAACAGATAAACCACCCTATACTATGAAACTAAACAGATAAACCACACTATACTATGAAACTAAACAGATAAACCACACTATACTATGAAACTAAACAGATAAACCACCCTAAACTATGAAACTAAACAGATAAACCACCCTATACTATGAAACTAAACAGATAAACCACCCTATACTATGAAACTTAACAGATAAACCACCCTAAACTATGAAACTTAACAGATAAACCACCCTAAACTATGAAACTAAACAGATAAACCACCCTATACTATGAAACTTAACAGATAAACCACCCTATACTATGAAACTTAACAGATAAACCACCCTGTACTATGAAACTTAACAGATAAACCACCCTATACTATGAAACTAAACAGATAAACCACCTATACTATGAAACTTAACAGATAAACCACCCTATACTAACCTATACTATGAAACTAAAAAGATTAACCACTCTATACTATGAAACTTAACAGATAAACCACCCTATACTATGAAACTTAACAGATAAACCACCCTATACTATGAAACTTAACAGATAAACCACCCTAAACTATGAAACTAAACAGATAAACCACTCTATACTATGAAACTTAACAGATAAACCACCCTATAATACCCTATACTATGAAACTTAACAGATAAACCACCCTATACTATGAAACTTAACAGATAAACCACCCTATACTATGAAACTAAACAGATAAACCACCCTATACTATGAAACTTAACAGATAAACCACCCTAAACTATGAAACTTAACAGATAAACCACCCTAAACTATGAAACTAAACAGATAAACCACCCTATACTATGAAACTTAACAGATAAACCACCCTATACTATGAAACTTAACAGATAAACCACCCTGTACTATGAAACTTAACAGATAAACCACCCTATACTATGAAACTAAACAGATAAACCGACCTATACTATGAAACTTAACAGATAAACCACCCTATACTAACCTATACTATGAAACTAAAAAGATTAACCACTCTATACTATGAAACTTAACAGATAAACCACCCTATACTATGAAACTTAACAGATAAACCACCCTATACTATGAAACTTAACAGATAAACCACCCTAAACTATGAAACTAAACAGATAAACCACTCTATACTATGAAACTTAACAGATAAACCACCTATAATACCCTATACTATGAAACTTAACAGATAAACCACCTATACTATGAAACTTAACAGATAAACCACCCTATACTACCCTATACTATGAAACTTAACAGATAAACCACCTATACTATGAAACTGAACAGATAAACCACCCTATACTATGAAACTAAACAGATAAACCACCTATACTATGAAACTTAACAGATAAACCACCCTATACTACCCTATACTATGAAACTAAACAGATAAACCACCCTATACTATGAAACTTAACAGATAAACCACCCTATACTATGAAACTTAACAGATAAACCACCCTATACTATGAAACTAAACAGATAAACCACCCTATACTATGAAACTTAACAGATAAACCACCCTATACTAACCTATACTATGAAACTAAAAGATAAACCACTCTATACTATGAAACTTAACAGATAAACCACCTATACTATGAAACTAAACAGATAAACCACCTATACTATGAAACTTAACAGATAAACCACCCTATACTACCCTATACTATGAAACTAAACAGATAAACCACCTATACTATGAAACTTAACAGATAAACCACCTATACTATGAAACTTAACAGATAAACCACCCTATACTATGAAACTAAACAGATAAACCGCCTATACTATGAAACTTAACAGATAAACCACCCTATACTACCCTATACTATGAAACTTAACAGATAAACCACCCTATACTATGAAACTAAAAAGATAAACCACTCTATACTATGAAACTTAACAGATAAACCACACTATACTATGAAACTAAACAGATAAACCACCCTATACTATGAAACTTAACAGATAAACCACACTATACTATGAAACTAAACAGATAAACCACCCTAAACTATGAAACTAAACAGATAAACCACTCTATACTATGAAACTTAACAGATAAACCACCCTATACTATGAAACTAAACAGATAAACCACCCTATACTATGAAACTTAACAGATAAACCACCCTATACTATGAAACTTAACAGATAAACCACCTATACTATGAAACCTAACAGATAAACCACCCTATACTATGAAACTTAACAGATAAACCACCCTATACTATGAAACTTAAGAGATAAACCACCCTAAACTATGAAACTAAACAGATAAACCACTCTATACTATGAAACTTAACAGATAAACCACCCTATAATACCCTATACTATGAAACCTATCAGATAAACCACCCTATACTATGAAACTAAACAGATAAACCACCCTATACTACCCTATACTATGAAACTTAACATATAAACCACCCTATACTACCCTATACTATGAAACTAAACAGATAAACCACCTATACTATGAAACTTAACAGATAAACCACCCTATACTACCCTATACTATGAAACTTAACAGATAAACCACCCTATACTATGAAACTTAACAGATAAACCACCCTATACTATGAAACTAAACAGATAAACCACCCTATACTATGAAACTAAACAGATAAACCACACTATACTATGAAACTAAACAGATAAACCACACTATACTATGAAACTAAACAGATAAACCACCCTAAACTATGAAACTAAACAGATAAACCACCCTATACTATGAAACTAAACAGATAAACCACCCTATACTATGAAACTTAACAGATAAACCACCCTAAACTATGAAACTTAACAGATAAACCACCCTAAACTATGAAACTAAACAGATAAACCAATTCCTATACTATGAAACTTAACAGATAAACCACCCTATACTATGAAACTTAACAGATAAACCACCCTGTACTATGAAACTTAACAGATAAACCACCCTATACTATGAAACTAAACAGATAAACCGCCCTATACTATGAAACTTAACAGATAAACCACCCTATACTAACCTATACTATGAAACTAAAAAGATTAACCACTCTATACTATGAAACTTAACAGATAAACCACCCTATACTATGAAACTTAACAGATAAACCACCCTATACTATGAAACTTAACAGATAAACCACCCTAAACTATGAAACTAAACAGATAAACCACTCTATACTATGAAACTTAACAGATAAACCACCCTATAATACCCTATACTATGAAACTTAACAGATAAACCACCCTATACTATGAAACTTAACAGATAAACCACCCTATACTATGAAACTTAACAGATAAACCACCCTAAACTATGAAACTAAAAAGATAAACCACTCTATACTATGAAACTTAACAGATAAACCACCCTATACTATGAAACTTAACAGATAAACCACCCTATACTATGAAACTTAACAGATAAACCACCCTATACTATGAAACTAAACAGATAAACCACCCTATACTAACCTATACTATGAAACTAAAAAGATAAACCACTCTATACTATGAAACTTAACAGATAAACCACCTAAACTATGAAACTAAACAGATAAACCACCCTATACTATGAAACTTAACAGATAAACCACCCTATACTATGAAACTTAACAGATAAACCACCCTATACTATGAAACTAAACAGATAAACCACCCTATACTATGAAACTTAACAGATAAACCACCCTATACTACCCTATACTATGAAACTAAAAAGATAAACCACTCTATACTATGAAACTAAACAGATAAACCACCCTATACTATGAAACTTAACAGATAAACCACCCTATACTATGAAACTTAACAGATAAACCACCCTATACTATGAAACTTAACAGATAAACCACCCTATACTATGAAACTTAACAGATAAACCACCCTATACTATGAAACTAAACAGATAAACCACTCTATACTATGAAACTTAACAGATAAACCACCCTATACTAACCTATACTATGCAACTAAAAAGATAAACCACTCTATACTATGAAACTTAACAGATAAACCACCCTAAACTATGAAACTAAACAGATAAACCACCCTATACTATGAAACTTAACAGATAAACCACCCTATACTATGAAACTTAACAGATAAACCACCCTATACTATGAAACTAAACAGATAAACCGCCCTATACTATGAAACTTAACAGATAAACCACCCTATACTACCCTATACTATGAAACTAAAAAGATAAACCACTCTATACTATGAAACTTAACAGATAAACCACCCTATACTATGAAACTTAACAGATAAACCACCCTATACTATGAAACTAAACAGATAAACCACACTATACTATGAAACTAAACAGATAAACCACCCTATACTATGAAACTTAACAGATAAACCACCCTAAACTATGAAACTAAACAGATAAAACACCCTATACTATGAAACTTAACAGATAAACCACCCTATACTACCCTATACTATGAAACTAAACAGATAAACCACCCTAAACTATGAAACTAAACAGATAATCCACTCTATACTATGAAACTTAACAGATAAACCACCCTATACTATGAAACTTAACAGATAAACCACCCTATACTATGAAACCTAACAGATAAACCACCCTATACTATGAAACTTAACAGATAAACCACCCTATACTATGAAACTTAAGAGATAAACCACCCTATACTATGAAACTAAACAGATAAACCACTCTATACTATGAAACTTAACAGATAAACCACCCTATAATACCCTATACTATGAAACTTAACAGATAAACCACCCTATACTATGAAACTAAACAGATAAACCACCCTATACTATGAAACTTAACAGATAAACCACCCTATACTATGAAACTTAACAGATAAACCACCCTATACTATGAAACCTATCAGATAAACCACCCTATACTATGAAACTAAACAGATAAACCACCCTATACTATGAAACTTAACAGATAAACCACCCTATACTACCCTATACTATGAAACTTAACAGATAAACCACCCTATACTATGAAACTTAACAGATAAACCACCCTATACTACCCTATACTATGAAACTTAACAGATAAACCACCCTATACTACCCTATACTATGAAACTAAACAGATATACCACTCTATACTATGAAACTTAACAGATAAACCACCCTATAATACCCTATACTATGAAACTTAACAGATAAACCACCCTATACTATGAAACCTATCAGATAAACCACCCTATACTATGAAACTAAACAGATAAACCACCCTATACTACCCTATACTATGAAACTTAACATATAAACCACCCTATACTACCCTATACTATGAAACCTATCAGATAAACCACCCTATACTATGAAACTTAACATATAAACCACCCTATACTACCCTATACTATGAAACTAAACAGATAAACCACCCTATACTATGAAACTTAACAGATAAACCACCCTATACTATGAAACTTAACAGATAAACCACCCTATACTATGAAACTAAACAGATAAACCACACTATACTATGAAACTTAACAGATAAACCACCCTATACTATGAAACTAAACAGATAAACCACCCTATACTAGGAAACTTAACAGATAAACCACCCTATACTACCCTATACTATGAAACTAAACAGATAAACCACCCTAAACTATGAAACTAAACAGATAATCCACTCTATACTATGAAACTTAACAGATAAACCACCCTATACTATGAAACTTAACAGATAAACCACCCTATACTATGAAACCTAACAGATAAACCACCCTATACTATGAAACTTAACAGATAAACCACCCTATACTATGAAACTTAAGAGATAAACCACCCTATACTATGAAACTAAACAGATATACCACTCTATACTATGAAACTTAACAGATAAACCACCCTATAATACCCTATACTATGAAACTTAACAGATAAACCACCCTATACTATGAAACTAAACAGATAAACCACCCTATACTATGAAACTTAACAGATAAACCACCCTATACTATGAAACTTAACAGATAAACCACCCTATACTATGAAACCTATCAGATAAACCACCCTATACTATGAAACTAAACAGATAAACCACCCTATACTATGAAACTTAACAGATAAACCACCCTATTCTACCCTATACTATGAAACTTAACAGATAAACCACCCTATACTATGAAACTTAACAGATAAACCACCCTATACTACCCTATACTATGAAACTTAACAGATAAACCACCCTATACTACCCTATACTATGAAACTAAACAGATATACCACTCTATACTATGAAACTTAACAGATAAACCACCCTATAATACCCTATACTATGAAACTTAACAGATAAACCACCCTATACTATGAAACCTATCAGATAAACCACCCTATACTATGAAACTAAACAGATAAACCACCCTATACTACCCTATACTATGAAACTTAACATATAAACCACCCTATACTACCCTATACTATGAAACCTATCAGATAAACCACCCTATACTATGAAACTTAACATATAAACCACCCTATACTACCCTATACTATGAAACTAAACAGATAAACCACCCTATACTATGAAACTTAACAGATAAACCACCCTATACTATGAAACTAAACAGATAAACCACCCTATACTATGAAACTTAACAGATAAACCACCCTATACTATGAAACTAAACAGATAAACCACCCTATACTAGGAAACTAAACAGATAAACCACCCTATACTATGAAACTTAACAGATAAACCACTCTATACTATGAAACTAAACAGATAAACCACCCTATACTATGAAACTTAACAGATAAACCAATTCTATACTATGAAACTTAACAGATAAACCACCCTATACTATGAAACTTAACAGATAAACCACCCTATACTATGAAACTAAACAGATAAACCAATTCTATACTATGAAACTAAACAGATAAACCACCCTATACTACTCCTATACTATGAAACTAAACAGATAAACCACCCTATACTATGAAACTAAACAGATAAACCACCCTATACTATGAAACTAAACAGATAAACCACCCTATACTATGAAACTAAACAGATAAACCACTCTATACTATGAAACTTAACAGATAAACCACCCTATACTATGAAACTTAACAGATAAACCACCCTATACTATGAAACTAAACAGATAAACCACCCTATACTATGAAACTTAACAGATAAACCACCCTATACTATGAAACTTAACAGATAAACCACCCTATACTATGAAACTTAACAGATAAACCACCCTATACTATGAAACTAAACAGATAAACCACCCTATACTATGAAACTTAACAGATAAACCACCCTATACTATGAAACTTAACAGATAAACCACTCTATACTATGAAACTTAACAGATAAACCACCCTATACTATGAAACTTAACAGATAAACCACCCTATACTATGAAACTAAACAGATAAACCACCCTATACTACCCTATACTATGAAACTAAACAGATAAACCACCCTATACTATGAAACTAAACAGATAAACCACTCTATTCTATGAAACTAAACAGATAAACCACTCTATACTATGAAACTAAACAGATAAACCACTCTATACTCTGAAACTAAACAGATAAACCACCCTATAAAATGAAATTTAACAGATTTACCACTAGCTAACCATTAGTTTCTGTCTATAGGCTGGGAGCAACAAAATTATGTCGAGGTCAGATTTGCCGAAATAGAGGGTGAGGGATGGCTTTGTATGCGTCGCGGAATTTAGAATAGCAATGATCCCGGGTCGCGCATTCGATATGCTGATAATATTTAGGGAGCTTTGTTTTCAGATTAGCCTTGTTAAAATCCCTATTTACAATTAATGCAGCCTCAGGATATGTGGTTTCCAGTTTACATAGAGTCCAATGAAGTTCTTTCAGGGCCGTCGAGGCGTCTGCTTTGGGGGTGGATATACACGGCTGTGTTTATAATCGAAGAGAATTCTCTTGGTAGATAATGTGGTCGGCATTTGATCGTAAGGAATTCTAGGTCAGGTGAACAAAAACTCTTGAGTTCCTGTATGTTGTTATGATCACACCACGACTCGTTCATCATAAGGCATACACCCCCGCCCTTCTTCTTACCAGAGAGTTTGTTTCTGTCAGTGCGATGCGTGAAGAAACCGGGTGGCTGTACCGACTCTGATAACGTATCACAAGTGAGACATGTTTCTGTGAAACAAAGAATGTTACAATCTCTGATGTCTCTCTAGATGGCAACCCTTGCTCAAATTTCGTCTACCTTGTTGTCAAGAGACTGGACATTGTCTACGGAGCCTGACCAGAAGACTGCTCCGTCTGCCCCATCTGTGGCGCCGTTGTTTTGGGTCGCCTACTGGGATCCGATCCATTGTCCTGGGTGGTGGTCAAAACAGAGGATCCGCTTCGGGAAAGTCGTATTCCTGGTCGTAATGTTCCCCTGGTCCTTAGTGTACTAGAGGAAGTAGTGTACTATGTTGTCAACTATTCCCCTGGTCCTTAGTGTACTAGAGGAAGTAGTGTACTATGTTGTCAACTCTTCCCCTGGTCCTTAGTGTACTAGAGGAAGTAGTGTACTATGTTGTCAACTCTTCCCCTGGTCCTTAGTGTACTAGAGATTGGGCTCTGAACTGAACATTACAGATTCACAGCTATGTGTATGTATGTGTCTGTGTGTGTGTGTCTGTGTGTGTGTGTGTGTGCGTGTGCGTGTGGGTGTGTGTGTGCATTTGTGCGTGTGGGTGTGTGTGTGTGTGTGTGTGCATGTGTGTGTGTGTGCGGGTGTGTGTGTGTGTGTGCATATGTGCATTTGGTTATGCGTGTGTGTGTGTAAGGCTCACTTGGAGCGCAGGCAGGGCCCAGGTAGGGCTCGCTGGAACACATTCAGCTCCTTCTCCTTCAGAAGGAATCATGTCAACACAGCCAGCATGGGGACTAGCTAGATGTTTCTGTACTTTACGGTATGCTTCATCATTCCCCTAGCAGTCCTATGGATTGTAATGTATAGTGACAAGGCATTGACGTTGAGTCAAACTAATTGTTGTGCTTTTTGTAACGTTTTCCTACCTCTTATTGTGCTTGTCTCTGACGTTTGAGTTTCAAAGCCGGTGTTTAGAGAATCACAGTTAGCACTGCTGAGTGTTTTTGGGCTTCATTTATATATATATATATATATATAGGATTTTTACCTCTATCTTGTCTAGAAAGGGTTCAGCGTTTTCCAGCAGCACCACTCTTCCTCTATTTTGGTTCAAACTAAATTGTTCCCCGAAGAGCAACTCAAATCAAATCAAAATCTAATTTTATTTGTCACATACACATGGTTAGCAGATGTTAATGCGAGTGTAGCGAAATGCTTGTGCTTCTAGTTCCGACCATGCAGTAGTTGCCTATCATCTGAACGTTTCTGTGACTATATGTGGTTTCTAAATGGAAGAAAGTATTTCATTTTGCAGTATAACGTCATAGTTTTTTTTTTTTTTTTTCACCAGCTATTCGTCATCTTCTCTTCCTTCACTATGACAAGGATCCATTTGCGATCAGAACTTTGAGTTTTCTGTTGGGGAAATACAGTATTTGTTACTGTATTTATGTGTATTTATGTGGGGTTCAGTTGACGATGTGCAGACTTCTGATGCTTCTGACTGAATTGTCTTGGGACACATGTATTTAACACACAAACACACACACACACACACACACACAAACACACACACACAAACACACTCGTATATTTAAAACATGCACAGGTGCACACACGCACGGACACACACACACACACACAAACACACACACGTATATTTAAAACACGCACAGGCGCGCACACACACACACAGACACACACACAAACACACACACACCCACACACACATTTAACCACATGATAAAGAAGCATGAAAGAAATAACCAGCTCCTGTAGGTATTTTAGGTTCAGATGCCAGGTTGAGACTGAGAGACTGTCAGAGAGGTATTTTAGGTTCAGATGCCAGGTTGAGACTGAGAGACTGTCAGAGAGGTATTTTAGGTTCAGATGCCAGGTTGAGACTGAGAGACTGTCAGAGAGGTATTTTAGGTTCAGATGCCAGGTTGAGACTGAGAGACTGTCAGAGAGGTATTTTAGGTTCAGATGCCAGGTTGAGACTGAGAGACTGTCAGAGAGGTATTTTAGGTTCAGATGCCAGGTTGAGACTGAGAGACTGTCAGAGAGGTATTTTAGGTTCAGATGCCAGGTTGAGACTGAGAGACTGTCAGAGAGGTATTTTAGGTTCAGATGCCAGGTTGAGACTGAGAGAGCCTACTGGGGATGGCTTATCTTTGACGTAGCTCTATTTCCAGCTACTCTCCTGCCAGACAGAGAGGATACAGTAGGAAGTTACATTAGATAACTCATTAACATTGTATCAGCCTTAGAGTGGAGCTATCAGGACAGATATCAGAGCTATAGACTGATTTGGTCTGCAGAGGAGCAGAGTCAACTTGTATTAAAGGTCCGACGCAGCCGTTTTCATCTCAATATTAAATCCATTCTGGGTAACAATGAAGTACTTTACTGTGATTTTTAATTTTTTCTTTCAATCGAAATGGTTTTATTATTTTCAAAGAGCAATTTCTCAAGCTCAGGACTGTCTTGGAGTGGTCTGAGTGGGGAGGGGAAAACTGAAAACTAGGTTTGGAACTCTCTTATTGGTCTATTCATAAATGAACAAGTACCTCCTGGTGATGTCACCAGGCAGGTCAAAACTCCATCCCACCAAAACAGGCTGAACTTTCAGGCTGTCTGTGAGAGCAAAATTGCAAGATGATGTTATAATGCTGTAATTGCACCAAGTGGTTGTTTTATGCAACAGAATAGAGGGTTCTTATAACTCTATTGTGTCTGTGTGAACTGAAATTGGGCCTCTGGGGGATTTAACACTGACAAGAGATTTACGATGTCTTTGGGTGATACCTCATTCCAGAGCATGGGTTAATGTTTCTGGGGTACCAGGGGAAGATGGTCTCTACCCAATGAGGACAGTTTTACATCAGATACTGTCTGCTGTGAATTATAAGTATCTTTCATACAAATCCCTTGTGACCCATTCCATACATCTGTTGTTTGTCATGTAGACTGAAGGAGTATGGACTTTGCTATAAAATGCTGTGGCTCAAACCAGCTGGTTGAGTTCTCAGTGATCACCTCCAGGGGTGGTTACCTACCAGCTCTATTACTGCAGTAAACCATCTGGTTGAGTTCTCAGTGATCACCTCCAGGGGTGGTTACCGACCAGCTCTATTACTGCACTAATTAAATAATAAAGTTTGATTGTTTTGAAGAAATCTAAGTCTCTCCCTTTGAATGTGAAAGTTCCACCACAGGTCTTTTCAAAGAGCACCCTATACTATGAAACCTATCAGATAAACCACCCTATACTATGAAACTAAACAGATAAACCACCCTATACTATGAAACTTAACAGATAAACCACCCTATACTATGAAACTTAACAGATAAACCAACCCTATACTATGAAACTAAACAGATAAACCGACCTATACTATGAAACTTAACAGATAAACCACCCTATACTAACCTATACTATGAAACTAAAAAGATAAACCACTCTATACTATGAAACTTAACAGATAAACCACCCTAAACTATGAAACTAAACAGATAAACCACCCTATACTATGAAACTTAACAGATAAACCACCCTATACTATGAAACTTAACAGATAAACCACCCTATACTATGAAACTAAACAGATAAACCGCCCTATACTATGAAACTTAACAGATAAACCACCCTATACTACCCTATACTATGAAACTAAAAAGATAAACCACTCTATACTATGAAACTTAACAGATAAACCACCCTATACTATGAAACTTAACAGATAAACCACCCTATACTATGAAACTTAACAGATAAACCACCCTATACTATGAAACTAAACAGATAAACCACACTATACTATGAAACTAAACAGATAAACCACCCTATACTATGAAACTTAACAGATAAACCACCCTAAACTATGAAACTAAACAGATAAACCACCCTATACTATGAAACTTAACAGATAAACCACCCTATACTACCCTATACTATGAAACTAAACAGATAAACCACTCTATACTATGAAACTTAACAGATAAACCACCCTATACTATGAAACTTAACAGATAAACCACCCTATACTATGAAACTTAACAGATAAACCACCCTATACTATGAAACTAAACAGATAAACCACACTATACTATGAAACTAAACAGATAAACCACCCTATACTATGAAACTTAACAGATAAACCACCCTAAACTATGAAACTAAACAGATAATCCACTCTATACTATGAAACTTAACAGATAAACCACCCTATACTATGAAACTTAACAGATAAACCACCCTATACTATGAAACCTAACAGATAAACCACCCTATACTATGAAACTTAACAGATAAACCACCCTATACTATGAAACTTAACAGATAAACCACCCTATACTATGAAACTTAACAGATAAACCACCCTATACTATGAAACTAAACAGATAAACCACCCTATACTACCCTATACTATGAAACTAAACAGATAAACCACCCTATACTATGAAACTAAACAGATAAACCACTCTATACTATGAAACTAAACAGATAAACCACTCTATACTATGAAACTAAACAGATAAACCACTCTATACTCTGAAACTAAACAGATAAACCACCCTATAAAATGAAATTTAACAGATTTACCACTAGCTAACCATTAGTTTCTGTCTATAGGCTGGGAGCAACAAAATTATGTCGAGGTCAGATTTGCCGAAATAGAGGGTGAGGGATGGCTTTGTTTATGCGTCGAGGAATTTAGAATAGCAATGATCCCGGTCACGCATTCGATATGCTGATAATATTTAGGGAGCTTTGTTTTCAGATTAGCCTTGTTAAAATCCCTATTTACAATTAATGCAGCCTCAGGATATGTGGTTTCCAGTTTACATAGAGTCCAATGAAGTTCTTTCAGGGCCGTCAGCGTCTGCTTTGGGGGTGGATATACACGGCTGTGTTTATAATCGAAGAGAATTCTCTTGGTAGATAATGTGGTCGGCATTTGATCGTAAGGGAATTCTAGGTCAGGTGAACAAAAACTCTTGAGTTCCTGTATGTTGTTATGATCACACCACGACTCGCTCATCATAAGGCATACACCCCGCCTCTTCTTCTTACCAGAGAGTTTGTTTCTGTCAGTGCGATGCGTGAAGAAACCGGGTGGCTGTACCGACTCTGATAACGTGCATCACAAGTGAGACATGTTTCTGTGAAACAAAGAATGTTACAATCTCTGATGTCTCTCTAGATGGCAACCCTTGCTCAAATTTCGTCTACCTTGTTGTCAAGAGACTGGACATTGTCTACGGAGCCTGACCAGAAGACTGCTCCGTCTGCCCCATCTGTGGCGCCGTTGTTTTGGGTCGCCTACTGGGATCCGATCCATTGTCCTGGGTGGTGGTCAAAACAGAGGATCCGCTTCGGGAAAGTCGTATTCCTGG